>JAYEVG010000051.1:0-67264 GCA_036346395.1 Hsuehochloa calcarea
TTTATCCGAACAAAAGCCGAAATGCTATACATGCGCCTAATCCTAACAGTGTGCACCACTACAGACGCAGACAAGTGGATCCACCGTAAAGCGGGCCCAGCTGTCATTGGGCTCTTCACCCATGCACGTGGCCGTCGCAAGGGCGGCCCACCTGTCGGTGTGCGGGCGTGGAGCTTTATCTACCAGGTCGCCTAGTCCCTCTCCGCACTGGTTGAGTCATCACTCGCTTGCGGTTTCCTGTGAAGCGATCCTTCCCCTTTCTTGTTATTTCTCCTTTGGGAATTTTGGGATCCATGGCGATGTGGAGGGCGGCCGCGAGGCAGCTCGTCGACCGGGCGCTCGGATCCAGGGCCGCGCACGTACGTAATTCTCCTTTTTCTTCCTTTCCCCTTATCTGGTTGCGTTTGTTTTGCTCGGTTTGTTTTGGTTCTTGCTGCGAATTTCTTGTGTGGTCTTGTTCTCCAGCCGGGACGTGAATTTTCGACCCCCGAAAGGAAAGATATTGTTCAGTGTTTTAGTTTTGTTTGTGTATGATTGGGAGATTTTGGAGGAGCAGGGGTGGGGGGGGGGGGGTTCTGCGCAAGTGTGGATTTCTCCTCTATTTAGTATTTAGTGGTGCCTCTCTTGAGGATTATTTGTTCCTTTTTCCCTTGGGATTTTATTTTGTTTTTTCCCCCAAATAAAGACTTACTTTTTTTATATCTTTGATGGCCAATTCTAATCAAATTAGTCTGGTAATCTTTTCTGTAAATTTATTTCTGTTGGTGAAGTAATCCGTTTGATGGAACTCCGAAGAATGCCATATTTTGGTTTATCCCTTTGTTTTACAGACATCTGCAGGCAGCAAGAAGATCGTCGGTGTGTTCTACAAGGCCGGCGAGTACGCAGACAAGAACCCCAACTTCGTCGGCTGCGTTGAGGGTGCTCTCGGCATCCGCAACTGGCTGGAATCGAAGGGCCATCACTACATTGTCACGGACGACAAGGAGGGACTAAACAGCGGTTAGTAGCAAGATCATAGCCATTTTTCTCATGTTTCTCTAAGCAATTTTTTTTTTTTTTTGGGAGAAGGTTCTAACCTCTAAGCAATTTATGAAAGTATTATACTATGTACTAGATAGAAATCTCAAAAAGCTAAAAATGGTGAACTTGTAAAGAACTTTGCTGGTTACTGAATAGATTTATGAAGTGTTTAGTATTTTTGTTACTGCTAGTGTATAATGCATATGACTTGTGAGTATGACTGCTCTTCCTTTCGCTAATGAGAGTGAAGAGTGATTTTTCATCTGTTCCATGAGAAAAAGGGGAAGATGGTTCTTCATTTGGTTAAGCAACCATGTTTTATGAAATGATTGACAGACCATAGATGGTTTCCTCAAGTTTTGCGCAATTTTACAAACTAATTGGAAATTAAACTCAAAATCATTTAAAGATTTTGCATGTTGGCTTGCTGCAGGATTTATTCAAATGCTTATGTATTTCAATTTTACATGTATGCTTCAACGTTGACAATTATTTTGTGCCTCAGTTCTTACTAAGATGAAACAACAATGATATGCAACTTCTTAGATGGTTGTATAGCCCTGATTGTTGTCATCATACTCTGTCTGTGTGCACTAAATGATTGCTGTTCTTGTTACCAGAACTGGAGAAGCACATCGAAGACATGCACGTCCTGATAACCACTCCGTTCCACCCAGCCTATGTTTCTGCAGAGAGGATCAAGAAGGCAAAGAACCTTGAGCTGCTTCTCACTGCTGGGATTGGATCTGATCATATTGATTTGCCAGCAGCAGCTGCTGCGGGCTTAACTGTGGCAGAGGTTACTGGAAGTAACACCGTCTCTGTGGCAGAAGATGAGCTCATGCGCATTTTGATTCTGCTCAGGAACTTCTTGCCAGGCTATCAACAGGTCGTTCAAGGTGATTGGAATGTTGCAGGCATTGCCTATAGAGCTTATGATCTTGAAGGAAAGACTGTTGGAACTGTTGGGGCAGGTCGTATTGGCAGGCTCTTACTTCAGCGTCTTAAGCCCTTCAACTGCACCCTGCTCTACCATGACAGACTTCAGATTAACCCAGAGCTTGAGAAAGAAATTGGGGCGAAATTTGAAGAGGACCTGGATGCTATGCTTCCAAAGTGTGATGTCATTGTGATCAACACACCTCTTACAGAGAAAACAAGGTTCCGTTCATCACATTCTTCTTTCCAAAATCTTCTAATATACAACTTCTCTGAATTTTGTTTGGCTCTTTCTTCAGAGGCATGTTTAACAAAGAAAGGATTGCCAAGATGAAGAAAGGTGTAATCGTCGTGAATAATGCTCGAGGAGCAATCATGGACACCCAGGCAGTTGCGGATGCTTGTTCCAGTGGTCACATTGCTGGTACCATTATTTCATTTCTTTTAGTCTTTGTTACATACCAGTATGCCGCGGGGTGTTAGCCTAATTCTTGCTGTTGGGGTCCATGAAGTGTATCATTTTTTTTAGCTTGTCATGCTTTGCATTTATCAGGGGTAATATGAGAAAAAACTTACAACCAATAGAACATAATCCAGTAATGTCAAGTATGATAATTTTACTGTTTACAAAACGAAAGATGGTCTACAGACTACACCTCTGTAAATTAGCTTTATTGCTATGAGATTGTTTTATATTGGGTACAAACTACAAAAATATGCTTGCCGTAGACATAGAGAGACCTATTATTATTGTGTCCTATTGAAAGAATGGGAGGATGATGCACTATTTTATATTTCTATCTTGATCAGTATTTCCTTTAACACAAAGCACCTCATTCCTAAATCTCAGGATATGGAGGTGATGTCTGGTTCCCCCAACCTGCACCGAAGGATCACCCGTGGCGCTACATGCCTAATCATGCCATGACCCCTCACATCTCTGGGACTACAATTGATGCACAGGTCAGCTTCTGTGTTTCTGCTTTAGCTTAGGCCTTAGGAGCGCATCATTTATTCCAGCATCTGATGCTCTGATACCCCATCATATATTAACAAAACTATAGAGCATTCTAGTCAGCTATTTGAGAGGAATTCTCCAGAGGGTAACTCGTGTTTTCCATGACATTTACAGAAATAAGGCATATTTACATCGAAAGCAACGAAGAACTGAGACAGTAGGGAGTGTATACCATTATCCTACAATAATTTTTCTTTGAATCGCAGTCGTATTAAGTATTAACCGGATTAAGATTTTCTTTAGACTAGAGTTAATCAATGTAACTGCGTTGTAGACTCATAAGATTCTATGATTCAGGCTACCTTCACAGCAACTATGTACGGCACACATGTGTAACCTAGATCATGTGCAGTCCTCTTTCCATCAGTTTTGCATCTGCACATGTTTCTCCATTGCCATACTTGCTGCCGACTGACTGTCTATGGTGTTGATGGCAAACAAACAATTCCTGCAGCTGAGGTACGCGGCGGGGGTGAAGGACATGTTGAACAGGTACTTCAAGGGGGAGGACTTCCCTGCGCAGAATTACATCGTCAAGGAAGGCAAACTCGCCAGCCAGTACCAGTAACCAGCCGCGCCGTAGTGTATCCAGACTACCCAGCTGCATGACATTTCTGAAGCGAGATGCAAAAAAGAAACCACCCCCTTTTGTTGTTGTATGAGTGTTCTCTGAAAAGTGAAAACCTACCGGCCACCGGAAATAAGGGATGCCTGGCGTCGCAACCATGGCAGTGAATAAAAAGCTTTCGGATCAGACTATGGAACTATACCTTGTGTGCTGTTGGTTAATTTTATGTCTGCAACTACTTCTGGATTGGTTAGACACATGCATGGAAGAATTGATCGGTAACGATGCGCCACGGTTCAGAGCTCGTTTTAAGTCATTTAAGTGAATGCGTAGTAAAGTTTCTGGAGACATTATATATACTAGCTGAGTACTTGTGCTTTGCTACGGATAAAAAATATATTACTCTAGCACATTGAGTTATTAAAATCTATGCCAACCCGCGTCGTGTCTCCATATGTATTGTCGTGCTCAGCGCCTCAGTCTATAGCATAGCTTTGGCTCTGGTACGATGCCAAGTTGAGCTCTGATACAGAGAGGGTGTAAGAAAAGAGCTCTGATACAGAGAGGGTGTAAGAAAAGTTGAGTATACTGCTGCTTGTTTTGCATTCTATTAGGGATGTTTCCTTTTGAGATATGGTTTTCAATAACAACTGAAGCTTTCCATGTTATCCAAAGACTCTTTGAGTTGTTGCTGTGATTTGGGAGTGGTTATGTGAAGGGGCAATTCGCTATATGCCAATAAATAACTATGGATCTTCATAATATACCACCGGTGTCTCACTGATATATAGATTCCGAACCGACATGTCGGTCTCATAATTAGTGGCATATTGTGAATCATGTAGTTATTAACAGAATGTTGCTTGGTACAACATCAATGCAAGTAGTTTCAACAGAAGACATAACAAACTTAGCTGGTAAAAAATATATTACCCTAGCACATCGTGCCACCGTTGCCTGGCTTGGCTTGCATCACACCGTCAACCCGTTAAGACACTTGACTGAGCTCCATTGTGGTTCGTGTCACGCCTCCGGCATTGTGTTCTTACGTCACACCCTTGGCTACATCTCCACGCTGGGAAAACAAATAACAAAACTTTAATTATTGTAATTGAACCTGATAAGATGTTTATCACACAATGGATATCAAGAAATTAGTGGAATGGCAATATGCTAGGTTTACAACAAATTGCATAAAGAGTGAGCATCGCTTGGCTGAACTAGTTCCATTTAACATCGTCAAACAATTCTTTATATGCATAACCTAAAGTATTATTTTTAGAACATATACCCAAAACAGATTAATAAAATCTTTTGGAGCAGACATAAAGCTAAAAAAGTGAGAGCAACATCACTTGCATTACGTGCAAAAGATCCGATAAATCAAATGATTTTGAATCCTCATTTCAAGTCCAATGTCACTTTATCGTTGTCTTGATTAGGAAGAGATTCTAGCACGAAGAAAGCCGCCACTTGTTGTTCTAGGCATTTTGCCCAAGCAGCAACTCATAACGCTTCAATGTGAACTTCTTTTTATCCCGAACATCTTGTAGGTAGGATTATTACAATTCATTAGTGACAAACTTTGTGCTATTCATAGGGTGCATTGACGGAAAACAAAACAACAATATCTATCAAAGAATAAAATTGGATCGAGGAATTGCTTACTTGAATAGAGGCATTACCTACTCGATAGGTTTGCTGGTCAGGGTGCAATGGGGCTAGAGTATTAGCGTCGCATCTGTCTCCTCTTCGCAAGCCGCGCACTGACGCTACCTCACACCATCGAGTGCCAGACAACTACGTTGGCCGCCAAGGGTTGGGACCACACAATGCTAGCCTCATTGATTCCAAGAACCGGGGATTTATCCAGTGACGGGGCTATTCCTGGGAGGCGAATGTAGATGAAAGGTCTAGGGCGGCGTTGATTGGGAGGGAAGACGAGCTGTTGGGATTTGTTCGGGAGAAGGGGGCGCTGTGACGAGGAAAGTGGGAGAGATTGCGCAATCAAAAGTAGCAAAATAGGAGGAAGGGTTCGTGAGGGATTCGAGAGGCGGCGGCTGCGCTCATATAAAATTTTCCATAGAGAAGGGGTCGCGATGGATCCGGGGTGACAAAGCCAGGTCCACACGTCGGCACGCGATTTCTCACGGGATGAGGATTGCGACGTGCGAGGACTGGAGGGGATGTGAAGAACGTATCACTCATCACCGCTAGGTTCTTTTTAAATAGTAAAGAAAAGTACATTCAAAGGCCATATGAAAATTAGTAACTAGTAAATTCGTCAAAGTTGTAGTAGCATTTTACCAACAAGTTACTATTTAAGAATAATAAATAAAGGTTTTATAAGAACAAGAGTGAAGTTTTTGAGCCTAGCTAGCACTATTTCTCTAATGCTAAGCCTCAAGCAAAAGGAAAAATTCTCAAAGGAAAATAGGATGTGGTTTTTGTACCGACTAGGCAACTAGGGGGTTTGAATAGGAGCACCTACTCTTTTTCAACCCCGACGATATTCAACTTCTTCTTCACTTCAGTAGTTGTGGAAGCTATGAAGATCAGAAACACAAGAACAACAAAAGTTTTGCGATGAAATCGGAAAACCTCAAGGCAAAAATCCTTTGGGTCGATCTAACCGCCAAGCACTGGCTGGTCTGACCGCCTGAGGCGCGGTCTGACAGCCGGCTACAGGGACAGTTGCCCACAACAATCTTAAAACGACCTAACTTTTCATTCCTAGCTCCAAATCCCATTAAATTTCAATCATAGCCAATCAAGAAGGTCAGGAACATATTCCAATCGACGATCGGTAAGATCAAAGCTAAGGTCCCACGAATTTCTTGATCGAGGTTAAGAAGGCACAAGAATCGAGAAAATACAAAATTTAATCCAAAAACTTGCTTGTGGGTGAAAAAATGCTCAAAATAACCTTAGATCAATTCCCACATATCCTAGCAAGTTATATCACAGCAAAAGACTCAAGGAAAAATGAAAGGAACACACAAAATCCCAAAAGCAACAATGATGAGCAAGAACAAGATAGAACTAGTCTTGGGGGCAAACCTTGCTTGGATTGATTTAATATATTGTTAGCTTGCGACCACTCCTCCATGGAGGAAAAAAGCTCAATATATACTTGAGCATTCAATCAATCCATGTCCTTCAAACCCTAGCTTCCCATATCTCCACTTTCCCCAAATCACAAATTAGGGGTTTCTTCACATAAGATGGTTTAAGGTGCAAATCATAGACCACTTCCTTTTATAGTGGAGGCTAGGTCTATAGATAAACACTAGTACAAAATATGCTATCTTGGACGCTTCATAGACGGTTCCTTTGGAACCGTCTGTGATACGTAATTATCATCGACGGTCAGTAAATAGAACCGTATGTGATAATTCACAGACGGTTCTTAAGAATAACCATTTGTGATAATCGCATACGTCAACAGACGGTTCTAAAAAAATAACCGTCTATGATAGTGGACACTTCACATACAGTTTTTAATAAGAACCGTCTGTGATATAGTTACCCGGATACTTAACAAATATGCCATAAATTACAATAATGATACATGCACACACACACACACACAATCTTCTTCAGCCACTTGACATGGTCCAGAATGCGCTCCATCTTCAACTTTACCATGCTCCAGAAACTTGTAAAATTAGCGGTACTTTTTTAGTGATACTTTTGATGCAAGCAGGAGAAATACAGAACATTTGTTAGATATGGAAGGAACTATCACATGCGGTTTAGTGGGATAAACCGTCTGTGATACGTATCACAGGTGATTATAAACTATTACAGTCTGTGATGTATATTTATCACAGACTGTTATTACTTCACATACGGTTATCAACATGAACCATCTGTGACTTCTCGTCCTCATGGCTTGAAGTACCACAAACGGTTCTGAACAAAAACTGTCTGCGATATTTAGTAATATCACAGACGGTTATTGTTCAGAACCATTTGTGATAACTTTTTTCACAAACGGTTAAAAAACCGTCTGTAATGACCACATTGTATCACTGACCCACAAAGTCAGACGGTTCAAAAAACTGTCTGTGATGATGAATTTAAACCGTCTGTGATAACCTTTTCTATAGTAGTGGATCCTTAGACCTACGTTCAGCATGGTTTCCTAGATGTGTAATAGTACACTTAAGGGTTGTCAAACTCTACTTCGTAATTGGGTAGTTATAAAGATAGCTTTTGAGTATACTATGAAATATGCAGAGGCATATGACTGGTCAGATTTTAGATTTGCCCCTCCTAACATAACAGGAGATATATCTTTGGGCCCCTCGATGAGGTCAGATAAAGAAAGTACTTGGCCGTGCCACTAGTGGTCGAAGAGTCGACCACATGAAGTTATCCCTCACTTGATCGAGAAAGTATTGAACAATCCATGGATAACAAAATATCTCACTTGGACTTCAACCAGATATCGTGTGGCAAAGGGAGAATACACAAGCAGGTTGTTCAGCCTGACCACATACGAAATAGCTGTATGGAGATATGGATTGGTCGTACTGGTCGAACATGATCACTAATTGGTTTTAGAGACTTTGAGAGAGCACAGATTCTATGCCAAACTGAAGAAATGTGAATTCTGGATTTCAGAAGTAAGTTTTTTGGGTCACGTGATTAATCCACAGGGCATTGCAGTTGATCCTAGCAAGGTCTCTAAAGTGGTGGATTGGGAGAGGCCGACTAGCGTGAAGGAGGTGAGGAGTTTCCTGGGCTTGACAGGTTATTATCGGAGTTTTGTGCAGGACTTCGCCACTATTGCCAAGCCAATGTCGCAGCTTACCCAGAAAGGGGTGAGATTCTAGTGGGCTGATGAGTGTGAGCGCAGTTTCTGCACACTGAAAGAGAAGTTGGTGACCTCTCCTATTCTCACACTTCCCGAGGCAGGGAGGCGGTTCACTGTCTTTTCGGATGCGTCTCGAGTGGGTCTTGGTTGTGTGCTTATGCAAGATGGTAAGGTGATTGCCTATGCATCGAGACAATTGAAGAAGCATGGGTAGAATTATCCCACTCATGACTTGGAGTTGGCTGCGGTTGTTTTTGCTCTCAAGATTTGGACGCATTATCTGTACAGCGAGCCTTGCGATATCTTCACATATCACAAGAGCCTCAAGTATATCTTCACTCAGAAGGATCTGAATTTGAGGCAAAGGAGGTAGTTAGAATTGATAAAGGACTATGATTTGACTATTCAATATCATCCAGGCAAGGCCAATGTGGTAGCGGATGCTCTCAATCGTAAGGCGACTACTGCTACTCTAGATTGCCTCATTGCTGATTTTGACCGCATGAGGATATCCTATTGTTACGCGGGCACAACACATGTTGAGACCCAGTTGATCCTCAAGTCAGCGATCCCAGACCGTGTGCAGGAGGCGCAGCGGAGTGACCAGTTACTACAGGAGGTCAGGAATAGTTTGGACGAGGGTAAAGAAGGAGATTTCAGTGTGGATGATTCGGGTGCCTTGAGGTTTAAAGGCCGTCTGTGCGTACCGCAAAAGGCGGAGGTCAAAGATGACATTTTGAGGGAGGCACATCGCACTCCGTACACCGTTCACCCTGGTGAGACTAAGATGTATCGAGATCTGAAACAACACTTTTGGTGGAAGAGGATGAAGGTGGACATCGCTAATTATGTAGCTTCTTATGGTGTCTGCCAACAAGTAAAAGCTGAGCACAAACAACCTGCAAGGTTGTTGCAGCCTTTGGAGGTTCCCTAGTGGCCTTGGGATGACATCTCCATGGATTTTGTTGTGGCGTTACCTCGCTCGCCGCGAGGAAAGGATGTCATTTGGGTAGTAGTGGATCGTTTCAGCAAGTCTACACACTTCATTCCTATTCGCACAACCAGTTCAGCGAGTGATCTAGCTCCTATCTACGTGTGAGAAATAGTGAGACTGCATGGGGTGCCCAAAACTATTATTTCGGACAGGGATGCGAAGTTTGTGTCCAAATTCTGGGAGAGTCTGCAGAGTGCCTTGGGCACACAGCTTCGACTTAGCACAACATTCCATCCTCAGACAGATGGACAGTCAGAGCACACTATTCAGACCTTGGAGGATATGTTACGGACCTGCGTATTGTCATGGAAGGGCAGTTGGGAGGACCAGTTGCCACTTGCAGAGTTTGCCTACAATAACAGTTATCACCCTAGTTTTAGAGCCGCACCATTTGAGGTTTTGTATGGGCAGAAATGCAGATCGCCACTCTGTTGGGATAAAGTGGGTGAGAAAACAGTTTTGGGACCAAACTGGATTCAGAAGACAGTTGAGCGTGTAGATATGGTGAGCCAGAATCTGCTAGCAGCGCAGAGCAGGCAGAAAAGTTATGCAGATGTGAGGAGACATGACTTGGAGTTTGCAGTGGGAGACCAGGTGCTTTTGAGAGTGTCCCCCACCGAAGGCATTGTCCGATTCGGTACCAAAGGGAAGCTTAGCCCAAGGTACATCGGACCATTCCAGATTATTGCAAGGATTGGGAAGCTAGCCTACCACCTGGACCTTCCAGAGTCCATGCGGGGCATCTACAATGTGTTTCACATTTCAATGCTGAGGAAGTTTTTGAAAGACCCAGGGCATAAGATTTCCTTGGAGCCGCTGACTATTGAGCAAGACCTCACAGTTGAGTCGCGTCCGGTACGTATTCTGGAGAAGTTAGAGCGAGTGCTGAGACATAAGATATTGGTTTACGTCAAGGTGCTGTGGACGCATCAGTCAGAAAGAGAAGCCACCTAGGAGTTGGAGTCTCGCATGCGCGAGCAGTATCCTGAGCCATTCACAGTGGGTACGTGATAAAGTTTCAGAGGTTTATTCTGGTGTGTTAAGTTTGTTTAGAATTCGGGGTCGAATTCCGTTGAAGGGGGGTAGAATGTAATACCCCGAAACTTAATCGGGTAATAAGAAAGGAAGCCGAGGGGGAGAAAAGCAAAGTAAAAGAATGGAATTTTTCTGAAAAAAGGGGTTATCTATAAAATTTCATCAACCTGGGCCGTGGCCCGCGGCCCAGGAGGCCCGAGAGGGGAGGCCGGCCTAGGGGGGCCGGCCAAGAGAGAGGGCGGGCGCCCCAAACCCTAGCCGCCCCCACACTCCCCTCCCCCCCATAGCCGCCACCCCCTCTCCCCCATGCTCCTCCCCTGTGCCACCACCTCCCCAACAGTGCCACCATCCTCCCCGGCGAAGCTCCTCACTGCTGCCCATTGGAAGAAAGGCGAGAAGACGATAGTTGGAGGCCGGCCAAAGAGGAGGAGCACGGAGAGGAGGAAGAAGAGGAGAGGAAGAAGGAAGAGGAGGAGGGAAGGGGAGGAGAAGGGCACCGGCACGCAACGAGGCGACATCCTCTAGCGATTCATCAAGGGTAACTTCGATCCCCGGTAGATCGGTAGCATTTTCAATTCACGTTGGTACTGTCAGTGGCAGATCAGATTTGTTCGGCGCTGTTGCTAGTCAGGTTTGGGTGGGATGCATACGTTTTCTGATCTGACCACCTCTTATAAAGTTGTATCCCTCGGTCTTAACTTTCTTTAGGCACCGAGATCACCTGATTTGGAGTTACGTATTATAACTTATGGTAGTTTTATTACGACTGTCCAGGAGATGCTGACGAGAATTGGAAGTATGCTTGTCTAGCCAGTAAGAATTATTTAGAGACCGAATCAGAAAGGTCACCCAACGCGAAACTTGTGGAAAATTCAGTAAGTTTTTTAAGTTGATAAATAACACAATTTTTAGAGTTGATAATCAAAAGTTATGGAATTTTTACCGCCGCTATTTTCTGACTGTCAAATTGAAGGGACAGAAAACTTCACCTGAACATTAGGGTTAATAGAAGGCCGAATCAGGGGACTTTTCCAACTAGATTATCGTAGATGTTTTTGTCATGATTCCAGAGAGTCCAAGATCACCCATTCGGAGTTTCGTAGTAATAGTTATGACGTTTTTAGTGCTGCTGTCCCGTGGAGCTTTCTGCTAGTCTGTTGGGAGGAGGGAGTAAAACCTTTATTCGAGCTCTAAGTTTCGAGGAGTTGGGTTAAGGGTGTAAATGGAGTCCTTTTACCTCGGCGTATTTATTGTTAGCGTTGCTCTTGTGTAGGAGGCGCAGTCCCGGAGTAGAGCCATCATCCTCGCCTCCTCGCGCGTTGTAGCGTAGAAAGGCAAGTACAATTGAATGTTTGAGATTGATATGTGTTTTACCTGTTTGGTGAATATATGATGAAACATGATGTTATTTACTTGTTCATGATGGATTTGTTTTACTCTGGTTTGATTTCTGTTGATTCATTATTCATCATATTCATTCATGCAAGCAAGAGTTGCTCTTGCGACACCCACGGGAGTGGGTAGAGAAGCCCCATTATTTCAACATGGGCACGTAAGACCCACCATTCCAATGTAGGCAATATGGGTCCTCGATTTGAAATGTTCTCAAACGGGTTTTGGATCCCCGCGTTTTGTAGAATGCGGGCATAAGTGAACACCGACGGGTGTTCACTCGCTATACCGGTATGAGCAAAAGAGAAGAGCATGTGCATTCATTCTTTCATATGATAACTCTATTCTATATGTTAGTTGGTTATACGATGATGAACGGTATTGTTATGCTTACATAATCTTTTGTACTTGCTAAGTCGTGGACTCACCCTTGTTGTTTCTTTGTTTTTTTAGGTGAAACTTGGTGGCAGCATTCGTGGGGGAAATTAGACACAGTAGCACACACCATAGCAATACTTCTTTAATTTTACTCTGCATTTATGGACTGAAATTGTATTAATAAATGACTCTCGTGGTTGGGTTCGTCATGCTTAGAATTGTCAAGTTATGAACTCTTGCTCTTTGTTACTAGTCTAGTGGTGTTCTTTTGAATGAGGAATCTTATTTGGATTCAGATGATAGATTGGTTATTGCTGAAATTAGTTGGATTGCTTGCTAAATGTCGTACAACTTGCTCCTTAATCCACTCTTATAGTTTAGTATGTTAGACTTTTGTTCAAAAATTGATGACTTGTGGTAATATCTTAGCTTCCTGTAATACCCCAGAATTTAGTCGGGTAAATAGACAGCTAGTCGGGAGAAGAAAGAACAATAAAAAAAAGGAAAAATTCCTAAAAAAGGGGGTTATCTCTTATTTTCGCCAACTTTGGGCAAGGGTCATGCCCAGAGGCCCAAGAGGGAGGCGGCCAGGGGCGGCCAAGGGAGGGGGGCGCCCCAAACCCTACCCGCCCCCACTCCTCTCTCTTTCCCACCAAGCCGCCACCCCCTATTCCCATTGCCTCTCCCCTGCACCACCACCTCCCCAGCAGCACCACCTTCATCCCCGGCGACGATCATTGCTGCGGTTCTTTGGAGGAAAGGCGAGGAGACCACCATTGGAGTACCTGCCAAGTGGAGACAGCAGATCAGATCTGTAAAGCGTTGTTGCTTGTCTGTTTTGGGTAAGATTCGTATGTTTTCAGATCTGTTCGCCTCTTAGAAAGTTGTAGATCTCGGTTTTAGCTTTCTTTGGGTACCGAGATCACCTGATTTGGACCTACAGTTTAGGAGTTATGGTAGTTTTACCGCGACTGACCAGGAGAGCTGACGAGTTATGGCAGATTGCATTGTCTGGTTATTATGAATTTTTATAGGCCGCACTAGAAAAGCTACCCAAAATGAATATTGTAGAGTATTCAGAAAGATTTCTACGCTGATAAAGAACACAATTTTTAGAGTTGGCAATCAAAAGTTATAAAATTTTTACCGTGGCTGTTTTGCTAACTGTCATATTGCAGAGACAGAAAACTTAGAAAAATTCTACCTGAATATAAGAATTAGTAGGATACTGAACCAAGAGACTTGTCCAACTAGAATATTGTAGCTGGTTTTGTCATGATTCCATAGAGTCCAAGATCACCCCATTCCGAGCTGCGTAGCAAAAGTTATGGTGGTTTTAGTACTCTGTCCAGAAAACCCGACGTGAAGTTCATATTTTTTTTATTAGCCTGGTAGGGGTATTACGTCACCGATTCAGCAAGGCTCACCAACTAGATTTTGTTGGATAATTTAATTATCTTTCCAGAAAGTCTAAGAACACCTTATTCGGACCCCTGTACTAATAGATATGGATTTTTGAAGTTGACTGTCCACCGAGGGGACAGATCGATGTTTAGGAGTTTGGGGTCGGGATCGAGTTAGGAGTTTTGCAAGTCCATGGTTGTTGTTATATAGGTTGTTTTGATCCATTTCTGTGTCTTAGCATGTGTTATAACTATTATTCGTGGAGGACCGTGCAGGGAGCGGCTCATTCTGCACATCCTCGTTCTCTCGTGGTTAAGGCAAGTGATGAGTGGTAAATTGTGTGTGATCATTTGTTCATGTTTACTATGTTATGAGTATATTATGTTAATCATGGATGCTCGAATGTTATGGACATTAATGCCCGTAAATGCTAGAAGTATGCGTAAGTTTCATGTATGCATGATGATTTAAAGTATTGACCATGTGCATTATGATATCATATTGGAGGCATGGTCACGTGGTGACCAAGCATTAGCGAGGTCCCGTCATGAATATGATGGGCTTTTGGGTCCCCATACTTGTGGAGTATGGGCTAAGGTCCCTGTGCTAGAAGGCACAGGCATGGGTGTGCATCGACGGATGCACACTCCGCAATACCGATATATGCAAAAGAGAGAAAGAAAAGTGCATTTGAACAGTTTGCATCGCATAAGCATGAGACATATTTCTTATTGGGTTATGTGGATGGATGTTGCTAATTACAGTTGTGTTGGCTATTGTCTTACTATTTGTACTTTCTTTGAGTCTTGGACTCACTCTTGTCGATGTTGTGTTTTTAGGTACATCGTTTGAGGACGGTATGCATGGGAGGGAGTAGGGTTGCTTTGGTTGCACTCACTACCATATATTCTTTAAAAGATAATTATCATTTAGACCGTACCTTAATAACAAGCAAATTGCTTAAGGATTAACTTTGGCTATACTTGAATGCATTGGTTTATTTGTAATAATGAGAGTGGTAAATTTTAATTTTCCTTGCTTATGCTTTAGCTGAGTAGATTGTTTATGAATGCTTTGATGAACTTTGGATGTTGAAATAGTGATAATTTTATAAGCATCTATTGGAATCTCCGGTAAACTTAGTTATACAAAGGAGGTTCTGCCGAATTTTTTTTGTAGTGTCTCAGATTTGTATTTGTTATATTGTTATTTTAGTATCATTCCAGGCTCATGGTGGGCTGGGGTGTTACACTTCCGCATAGCTAGGGTGTTACAACAATCGGCGAAACTGCAAAGCGGCAGAATAATCTAAGAAAAACCCAGCCCTAAACTATGACGGCTACTGTATATATAGGGGGACGTGTGGAGGTCGACCTTGGGTTGTGCGGCCGTGGGAAGAGGCGTACACAACCTGGGATCCGACCTCGACACGCTTATAATGCCCTATTAGGCCCAATACGGTGACGCAGCACCTTAACTTGTGACCGAGCTGAAAACACGGGGAGATCTTGTGTTGATGGACTTCCTTTTCTCGGCGCAATCAGAGGGACTTTCTTTTCTTGGACGGAATCAGCGCAGATGACCATGACTTGATGGATCCTCCCCATTATTCCTAAATAACAAAAGATCACAATTATTAGGTAGTATACCATTATGCATAGATAAGTTATTAGCACCTAGAAACAAGCCCACCTCATAATTTAAGTGACGTGTTCAAGCTCTTGTCATAGGACCTTGTAGTTCAGCAACTGGATCTGGAGGATTCTGTGTAGTGCGTGTATCCGAAGGAGTGATGTCCTCATCATCCTCCCCCTCTTGAATTAGAGTCGTCCTCGACTCAAGCTCATCGTCTTCTCCCATGTATGGTTTCAAATCTGAAATGTTAAATATGGGGCTAACCCCAAAATCTGCAGGTAACTCCAATTGATATGCATTATCATTTATCTTCTTAATTATCTTAAACGGTCCATCAGCTATAGGCATCAACTTTGATTTTCTTAATTCCGGAAACCTATCCTTTCTCGAATGAACCCAAACTAAATCACCCAGTTCAAATTTGACAGCTTTCCTACCTTTACTTCCAGCAACCCTATACTTTTCAGTCATACGCTCTATATTATCTTTAGTTGTTTCATGTAACTTAATAATAAATTCAGCACGCTTCTTAGCATCTAAATTAATTTTTTCAGAGGTAGGTAAAGGTAGTAAATCAATAGGAGAACGGGGGTTAAAACCATACACTACCTGAAACAGACTTACCTTGGTGGTGGAGTGTACTGACCTATTGTAAGCAAACTCAATATGTGGTAAACACTCTTCCTACATCTTCAAATTCTTCTTTAAAATAGCCCGCAACATGGTGGATAGCGTGCGGTTGACAACCTCCGTTTGTCCATCAGTTTGGGGATGGCACGTAGTAGAAAACAGCAGCTTTGTCCCCAATTTATTCCAAAGTGATCTCCAAAAGTGGCTCAAAAACTTCGCATCGCGATCCGAGACAATAGTATTGGGCACTCCATGTAAGCGAATGATTTCCCTGAAAAACAAATCAGCTATGTTTGTAGCATCATCGCTCTTGTGACAAGATATAAAATGTGCCATTTTAGAAAATCGATCCACTACTACAAATATACTATCCCTCCCCCTCTTTGTCCTAGGCAATCCTAAAATAAAATCCATAGAAATATCCTCCCAAGAGACGCTAGGAATAGGAAGAGGCATATAAAGTCCATGTGGATTGAGACGGGACTTAGCTTTGTTGCATGTAGTGCAGCGAGTCACGTAGTGCTCGACATCGCGCCTCATCTTTGGCCAAAAGAAGTGGGTGGCCAGCACAACTTTTGTCTTCTTTGCTCTGAAATGCGCCATCAAACCTCCTCCATGCCCCTCCTGCAACAACAAAAGACGAACGGAGCTAGCTGGAAAGCATAGCTTGTTAGCACGATAGACCAAACCATCATTCAGCACATATTTATTCCATGTTTTCCCTCCTTTACAATGTTCAAGCACTTCCTTAAAGTCCAAATCAGTAGCATATAAATCCTTAATAGTCTCCAAACCAAAAATCTTATGATCAAGTTGAGATAACATGGTATAACGTCTAGAGAGCGCATCAGCAATCACACTGTCCTTACCTTTCTTATGCTTTATGACATATGGAAACGACTCAATAAATTCTACCCATTTAGCATGTTGTTTATTCAGTTTAGCTTGACTTCTAATATGTTTTAGCGATTCATGATCCGAATGTATAACAAATTCTTTGGGCCATAGATAATGTTGCCAAGTTTGAAGCACACGAACTAAAGCATACAATTCTTTGTCATAGGTGGAATAATTCAGACTAGGCACATTTAGTTTCTCGCTGAAATATGCAACCGGTTTACCTTCTTGAATCAATACACCACCTATCCCAATCCCGCTAGCGTCACATTCAATCTCAAAAGTCTTACCAAAATCAGGAAGTGAGAGTAGGGGTGCTTGGGTGAGCTTCTCTTTCAACAAGTTGAATGCCTTCTCTTGCGTAGGTCCCCATTGGAATGGCACTCTTTTCTTTGTCAAATCATTCAATGGTGCAGCAATGGTGTTGAAATCCTACACAAAACATCGATAGAATCCAGCAAGGCCGTGGAAGCTCCGCACCTGTGACACAGTGGTAGGCGTCGGCCAGCTTTGGATGGCTGCAATCTTTGTCTCATCCACCTCAATTCCCTGTGGTGTCACAACATAACCAAGTAACGCAACTCGATCGGTGCAAAAGGTGCACTTCTCGATGTTACCAAACAAACATGCATCTCTCAAAGCATTAAAACAACACGTATATGATTCAAGTGTAGCTCATGTGACTTGCTATAAATCAAGATATCATCGAAGTAAACCACCACAAATTTTTCCAATGAAAGGACGTAAAACCTCGTTCATCAATCGCATAAAAGTACTAGGTGCATTAGTTAGACCGAAAGGCATCACTAACCACTCATATAGCCCGAACTTAGTTTTAAAAGCAATTTTTCATTTATCTCCCAATTTCATTCTAATCTGGTAGTAACCACTCCGCAAGTCAATCTTTGTGAAAATAATAGAACCACTCAACTCATCAAGCATGTCGTCTAGCCTAGGAATAGGATGACGATACCTTATGGTAATATTATTAATGGCTCTGCAATCAACACACATACACCAACTACCGTCTTTCTTAAGAACCAAAAGAACAGGAACAGTACAAGGACTAAGGCTTTCTCTTACGTACCCACGGTCCAAAAGATCTTGGACTTATCGCTGAATTTCCTTAGTCTCCTCCGGATTGGTCCTATATGCAGCACGGTTTGGCAAAGTCACTCCTGGGATCAAATCAATTTGATGCTCAATCCCTCAAATAGGTGGTAATCCTAGGGGTATCTCAGCTGGAAATACATCCACATACTCCTGCAAAAGGTTAGCAACACCAGGAGGTAAAGAGCTAGGTATATCCTCAAGTGAATATAAAATATTTTTGCATATCAAAGCATAGCATGGTAGCTCATTATCACAAATCTCAGCAAGTTCAGATTTAGTGGCAAGCATAACACACCCCTTCAATTTAATTCCCTCTGACTTAGAACTAGACGCCACTTTCTCCCCTTTAGGTGGGAAAACGCGTTTTGCTACTTGCTGATTTTCAGAATCATGTTTATTGGTGTTTCTTTCATTTTCAGCGCGCTCTTCTTCATCTTTCAAAATTTTAGCGGGTGTCAAAGGCAACAACTTAATCTTCTTACCCTTATGTGAGAACGAGTAGGTATTAGCTCTACCATGGTGCAAAACATCATTATCATATATCCAAGGTCTACCGAGCAACAAAGAGCATGCTTGCATAGGCACTACAACAAAGTCAATACTATCTTTGTAATTACCAGCTGAAAATTGTACTCTCACAACTTTGTTTACCTTTAACTAACCACACGAATTGAACCATTGGATGTAGTAGGGACGTGGGTGTGGTTATGTGGCCAAACCAAGCTTCTCAACCATCTCAGAGCTTGCAAGGTTATTGCAGCTCCCTCCATCAATGATGACTCTGCAGGCTTTGTCCTTCACGAGAAATCTGGATTGAAATAAGTTGTGCCGCTGATTTTGCTCTCCTTTCTCCACTTGTGCGCTCAGCACTCGTTGTGCAACAAAGTTCACATGACTCCCTGTCACATCCCCAAATTAATGAAGAGAATTATTATGCATCTCATGAGCATGCATCATTATTTTCAAACATTTGCATTATTTATTGCACTTGGAAAATCTGAAATAAAGCTAAACCCACAACTCAATTATAAGTTCCAAAAGAAAAACAAGAACAAAAACTCTTGTTCATAATTTATTCAAATACTGGAAGTAGTATAATGAATGGACATAATTTGTCCCAAATTTTTGGGATGAGTTTAAACCCTAAAAAATTCAAACACAATTTAATGACTTACTTTAAGTTTGAATTTAAATCATACACATTATATCATGAACAGTCATGTTCAATAATTTTTATGGACACTAGACCTTCCCAGGAACCCTTGTGATTTATTTCACATTTTTAGTAAATTTATTTCTATTTTTAGCACCTTGGTCAAAGTGGAGAAACCATTTTAATTCTCAGTCAAACCCTTAGACCTAACCGGCTGCACTATTCCATGGGCTCGAGTCCGACCCGACAAACCGACTCGACCGAACCACCTAAGTGTTCAGCATGTGAGCCGTCCGATCAGAAATCAACGGCCCAGTTTGCGTAACCCTTCGGCCCATTCCGAACGTTCACGCTTAATGTTGACTGTTCGATCAAGATCCAACGATCCGCGTGAACTCACTTAACGCAAGCTCTCGCGCGCGCATTGAGATGCTGACGAAGAGGACCCACTCGTCAGGTCCATCTCCTACCTCTCACTGACGCTCGCGCAGGAGTCCCTCGCCACGCGGCCGATGATTCCTTCCGCGCTCTGTCAACGCCGTCAATCCACCGCGTCCGTTGGCCACTCCTAGAGCTTCCCAATCTAACGCCGCCTCCACTCCGTCATCTCCCCGAGGATAATACCCAATCTACCCCCTTCAACTCAGCTCACTTCTCCTCTGTTGACCGAGGAGAGGGAGGCTGGCTTGAGCTCTCTACTCGGGTAAGCTTCCTCCGCGTGGTTCATTTCGCTTCTGTGGACGATGCCCTTCCCATTTTGGCTAACCTTGGCTCGCGCAATTGCTTGTAGATCTCAGTGCATCTTCGAGCTCTTTGCGTGTCCAGAGCGCGCACCCGAGTGGCACCACTGAGCCAACACTATCTCCGGTGAGTATTATGCTCTCTTTAGCGTGTCACCTTACGTGCTTTAGACCACCGATCAAAACCCATCGACTTATTTCGCTAATGCACGACAGGACTTCGTTGATGTGAAGAAATCTTGTTTTCGGCCAAGGAACTGTCCCTTCGTCTCCCACTTTGATCCGGTGAGTCTTTTGTCGATTCATTGCTCTTCTAGCATGCTCATACGATGCTTAAGCTACTCCGACCATTCGTTTGTCCCCATTTTGCTCCAGTTGTGCTCTCCACATTGAAACTTATCACCGCCGTGGACACCTTCGGCGTCGAGCTACCTCCAGCCACTTCCACCTCTCTCCAGCGCTCAGGTAGCTCACTCTTAGCCCCTAGATGCTCAGGCACCTGCTTACTTGAACGCCGCGGAGCTCTTATAGATGTTTGCATGTTGGCCATTATTGTGCCGCCGCTCAGCTCCGGCTAGCCGCCGTTACGGGCCACCTCTGGTGTCGCCGCCACCACTCATAGATGTGCAGCAATATTGCGAAGCTATCGCGGCCCTTTGCTGGCTCCGTCGTGGCGTGTAGCGCCGGCGAGCGGCCAGGCAACCACGCATCCGTGTTGTACGTGGGCAGCTACTGTAGCTGTCCGTTTATGGCAAATGGTGGTCATTAAAGCCTAATGATTGAGTTAGCATTTAATCGTTGTCTTAGCCGTTCTAATGAGCCACTTACAGGTGGGTCCCGTGCACAGAAAACGACTAGGTTAAATCAAAGCTTAGAGTGACTGACGTGTGGGCCCAAGGCTTTAAACCCCGTGCGCTAAGCATGTGCGTCAGTGGACCGAGTCCAATGGACCATGTCACTGACGGACGGGTCCCACATGTCAGAGTCGGTATTTAAAATATGAGTTTAAATGGAAAAAACACTATTCATCAAAGCCCGCTGGTCAGTGAAGCAAAAGAAGGTAGACCACATGATTCGCCACAGACAATCGTCTGGGGGCGTAGCCTGGTCATCCAAGTTCTCATTCTCCTCGTAGCATTCTTCTCCCGCTCAATGATTCATTAAGCAAGAGTGAGCACAAACAACCGTGCCCCGCAAGTTACACCCATAACAGAGTTATAATGCATGCAATGATATATCAAAGTAAGACTTATAGGGTTGAGTCTGCATAAAGCAATGTTTCTTTTCAATTATCCATACTAAGTTCCAAAGCAGTTATTCTATAACTAAAATTTATTTTTAAAATTCTCAAGTTTTATAGCCAGATAACATTCATCAACGAGTGGTGAAGGATACCTTCCTATCACGAGGCTACCCGCCCAATTTCCATTTGGATAGAAATCCAAAATCATTTAACAAGTCTTTTGAAACCAAAACCAAAATCTAACTTGGAGTGGCTTTGCTAGCATGTCCATGACTGTGGACACAACTATTCAAATAGTTCATAGCACTCTGCAGAGGTCTACAGCTTTATCCACATGACACGACTTCTCTAGTTTGTTTGGCATCCGTCGATACCACTGCTCACTACCTTAGATAAGCAGTCTAGAACACGTGACAAGGCCTTTACAATACGCCATACCACCGTAGCCTCGCCTCATTAAGGTTTCACCCCCTTTGGATAGAAACCTACCGGGTTCAGACCCCCTCTTGCACCAAGTGGGAATACATAAAAGTTGGTCATAAAGACACCCACGCAACCGGATGACACGACCACGGTGAGACGTTGCAAATTAGTTAACTAGATTCTGCCCATTCAGAACATGTGGTAGAACGATAGAGCTTAGCAAAATGTGCTCGAAGACTGATCCTTAATTGACTTGGGTGACTTTCCAAAAGAATCCTGAGCCTCGATCATAAAAATGGATCAATGTCGTGCATGAACATGCACCCATCCAAACATCCATTTCGCCCAAGTCCAAACCAATTTTTGTTTTATTACCACATGAAATCATTTTTTAACTTTCTATGGTATAGACCATACCATAGTATCATTTTTAAATCACAGTTGAACTTTTGGCTAACTTCCCCAAATTAAATATTTTTGAGCTAAGCTTCTAGTAAGCATAGAGTTTTGCAACATGTTCTAGTTCATACTATTGTACCAACTAGATTTTAACTATGGTATCAAGGGGTGGTTAAATCAATATTCAAGTTTGGATGTAGAAAGGAATTAGGAATAACTATAAAGTTAAAACAGTGAATTAAATTACTTGAATTTAAATACGCATGCAATAATAGTATAAAATAGAATTTAAATAGTTTGAAATACTGGAATTCAATATGATCAAAGATGTAACTTGCCTTACACAAATGCTTGAGGATCTACTTTTTTTAGGTATTCGAGTTCCCTGGAGTCGTCGAAATCTACATGCCAAGACGAAGCAAATTCAAATAAAATTCAAACAAAATTTAAATGAACTTAAAATTAAATAATTTTAGTATATATAGCTAGATCTTGAATTTAGATGAATTTAGAAATTTGAATCGCTCGAATCGGAGTTCGAACGGAGGAGAATGGACTCTCAGAAGTTTGCAAATACATGAAATGATGAAACTGGGAATTTCTGGATTTTTTCGATTTATTCTCTTAAAGGAAACTCATTTTATTACGTCATGCTGACGTCAGCGGCTAGATTATTGAATTTTGACCGGAATTGTTTTCCTTAAGAAAAATCTTGTGCGGCTGAGATGTGGGCCCAACGGCCGTGGACCAAGTCCACGATGGCATGCGGGTCCACCGTGGACCTGACTCACGGTGCAGTGGTGACACCACATGGGCTAGGCCACGTGGGCAGCCACGCAGGCCAAAAGGCCGAGGTGGTCTTGACGTGGCGCCAGGTGGCAGCCACATTGGCGCGACGGACGGCGGTGGTTTGAGCACCAGGCTCACCGGCGCTACGCGCCGCGGTGAGTTTCGGCGAGGGCACCGAGAGGGACAGGGAGGCGAGGGGGTTTTAATGTGCACTGCATTGGCGGCGATGCACTTGGTGGAGGATGGCGGTGAGCAGAGGTAGCGACGGTGAGGAGCGGGCGATGGCGGCGACACGGCTCCGGTGGTGTCGCGGTGAAGTGAGTGCGCGCACGAGGTGCGTCGCGATGGGGTGATGCTAGGAGTGGATACGGTGGCGGCGGAGGCCCTCCGACGGCGGCGGAATCATCGGCGGTGAGGAAGTCGGCTGAAGCTCTTGGAGCTCCAAATCCGGGTGATTGGGGGCGAGAGAGAGGGAGTAGGTTGGGGGAAGAGGAAGAGGAGGAGAAAGGGCATCGAGGGCGCTCATTTATAGAGGTCTAGGGGGAGGAGATAGGGGGATTGCTGGCATGGGCGTCACCGTGGAGCTCTGGGCCACGTAGGGCATGGGCGTCGCCCTCGGAGTGATAGGGGCGGGTGGGGAGGAGAAAAAGAGGGTAGCGGGTACGACGGAAGTCCCAACATTTAATGCTTGTTGACGAGAGCAGCGAAGACGATGGGACGGGGGAGGTGAGGTGACGCGCGTGCGACATGGGCATCCAATGGGTAGCAGGGGTGGGGAGGAAGAATCTGAGGAGGCGCCGATAGGGGGCCCCTTTCGGTGGCGGAGAGCCGCACTGGCCGAGCGAAGGAGGCGTTCGATTATGATCTGACGGTTCACAATGATTGGGACATTCAGACCATCCGAACCTCCCATCTTGATCGTGTCGTCCAATCTTGATCGGATGGTCCACAAGAGAGGATGGTGCGGCGCGGGCGAAGAGAAGTTGTCGGGTGGGCCCACCGCGGTAGAGAGAGGAGTGTCGCAAGAGACGCATGAGATGTGCGGCTGGGCCGACGTATGCGGGAATGAGCCGCGCAGAAGCGGGCTAGGGAGGAATAAGGCAGTGCCGGGAAGATTGATCGTGAGCGAAGAAACCAAAATTTTAATACTTTTTTAATTTAAGAAAATACATTAAAAAAGGCTTTTTAGACAGTAGTAAATAAAGTCCAAAAATTCTAGAAAAATACACATAAATTCCTTGAATTATTTGGAACTTAGTAAAATTATTTACAACATAAATTTGGCTTTTAATTTTTTAGTTAAATTATTTTTGTCTTTCAAGAAATAGAAAACCCCTTTTTAAATTCCAGAAAATTAAAGAAATACTTAAAATAATCCTTTTGACTGTAAATCCAATAAAGCCAGGAAGATTCAAATAAACCAAATTTTGATTTAATTAAAGTTTTATTAACTCATATCAAATTGTTTTTATTTTCTAATATTTCAAGTTTAAGCTTTATTAATCCAATAAAATCAAATGGTTAATTTTAATTTAAAAATTTTCAAAAAGCCTCGAAAATCAATATGTTACACGAGACCAACCACACGTTCCAGCCACCCGAGTCTAAATCTATTTTTTGGGTTTTTACTTTTGTTTTATAAATACTTTTCGAGTCCAACATATCAGCCAGGCTCCTACCACGACTGCCCAATCTTATTTTTAAATATTTTTAATGATGTTGGGGCAAATCTTTTCACACATGTGAATGTATCTAAGCAAGGCTAAACATGATACTTAGATACAATTTTATTAACTATTATGTGTACCATTAATTCTAGGGTGACAAAAGATAGTGTCCAAGTTCAAGGATTGGGAGTTTATACACAATTATCATTAAGGAATTAACTATGAGCTAGACCAACATAGCTGTATAAATCATAATAATGTAATTTCATAATTTAAAATAATATAATTGCAAAAAAGTAGGTGCAACATGATCAAAGTGTTGACCCGCCTTACTCTTGGTATTGTAGATTTTGATCTTGATCAACTTGAGGTTTTTCGGGAGCTTCGACTTATATATATGCAAAAATAACCAAAGTTCAAATAAGCACATAAGAATTCAAATTGCATTCAAAAATTCAAATGAACTCTAAAATGTGTGTTTTCGGTTTGGTTGTGTAGGATTTGAATTTAGACAAATTTAGAAACAAAAATTGTTTGATTCGGAGTTGAAACGAGTGAGAACGGGCTCTCTGAAGTCTAAACCATAATTTAATTCCTGGAAAAAGAAGAGAGAGAGAGAGAGAAATCTCTCACTGATAGGTGGGGCCCATCGCAATTTTCTTTTCTTTTTTGTTTTATTCCTCAGTTGGAAATACCCTAGTGTATGACAAGTGGGCCCAGGTATTTCTATTTTCTTTTTTAGTTCTTTTTCTAAAGGAAAACATTTACTGACATGTGCGGCCTAGCTGTCATTGGCTCGGCTCACAAAAATAGTGTATGGACCATAGTCCACGTGCGCAGTGCACAGTCCACGGACCAAAGCCACACTGTGCACTTTAAAGGCGGTGGGACCCGCTATTATTGACTCAACAGAGAACCATTGAGTTGATGTGCTTCATTAATTAAAGCACCTAGTCCACGCGATAGTGTGTCACAAAGAAACATTAAACCGATCATTAACTCCTAATTTGTCTTAACGACCAATATTCTGATTTAATGGCGCTTGCACAGTGTTTGTATGCTTCAGACAAAATAGAGAGCTCCAGGGAGCTTCTTAGCCGCGCTCGTCGCCGACGAGAGGGGGCATGAGGGCACTGGGTAAAGTCAAAAATGGGTTCCCACGAGGCAGACGGTCGTAGGGTACGGGTGGTGAGGGCTATGGTGGCCCATAGCGGTGGTGCTACGGCGAAATGTGGTGTAGGTATTCGGTGCCATGGTGGCTACCACACGTTAGTGTCGCTTCCAGCTAATGAACGCGGGCATGAGCATCTATGTGGCACTAGGAACTCACCAGTGCCAAGAGAAAAGAAGGGGGTTGTCGGAGAGTAGCTGGCGGCGATGACCCGAGGCGGTGTGAAGACCTTCACATGGCTGCGACGATCTAGAAGACGAGTGACAACATTAAGCATTGGGGAAACTTTAGGAGGGTGAGGAGATGCTCGAGGTGGAAGTAATAGGAGAGGATCTCACTGGGCGAAGAGCGGCAGTGACTATGGCGATTTTGACCATGGTCGGGGAAGGAAAATAGAAATTAATTTGGGGCAAAGTTTCCTGGGGCATACGAAGAGGAAAGAGCTTCACTGATGGGCGATCATGGTGGTGGCGGCGTTGCGGTAGACACAGGGACTCGCACCCTTTGTTGGTTCTCTTGGTGAGAAGGAAAGGGAAGGAGGAGAAATGGCCAGGGGAAGAGATATGGAGAGGATGGGGATGTCCAATGAGCTCTGGGTGCCCTTTTATAGACGGGAGGGCGGAGAGCGCAAGAGGCCGCCGGCAACACTACAGCATGGGAGCGGTGCTAGGACGCGACGTGATTAGGCAGCACAGTGGCGATGTGTATGGGCTGGAGTAGACGACCCAGGCTAGCGCGCTGCACTGTGGCGTCACCGAACGCATCGTTGGTGCGGTGGAAGAGCTGCGATGACACGTGGAAGAAAAGGAAGAGGGAGAAGATGGTTGAGCTGCGCGTTGGTTGCTCGGGAATGAAAAATAGCGAAGTTGGTTTGGGCTAAGTAAGTGGTTGGGTTGCAACGGTCGGCCAACACTGACGCAGCCAAAGGAATAGTAGGAAAGAGAGAGAGAAAGAAGAGAGAAACAGGGGGATAACAAAATTGATGGGTTAATTTTTGGAGCATGATTT
Organism: Hsuehochloa calcarea; assembly: GCA_036346395.1. Lineage (NCBI taxonomy): Eukaryota > Viridiplantae > Streptophyta > Magnoliopsida > Poales > Poaceae > Hsuehochloa > Hsuehochloa calcarea. The sequence continues at coordinate 26,442 of JAYEVG010000051.1, forward strand.
CACTTTGGATTTTTATCCCCGAGGATCGTTTCAGGAGATTTACTAGCATACAATATTTTAGTTAGTTTTATTTTTACGACATTGCCTTTTTAGAGTTTCAATTTTTAGGGTTTCTATTTTTCATTACTCGAACTAGAGAAAGAAAGTGTGCAATTAAGGCAACAACGAATAACACACGAAAAGTTTTTAAAATCCTATATTTTTACTTTCGGGAATTTTTAGGGTGTTACAAACCTATAGGGTCACACACTTAATGGGTTGGAACAAATGGGTTCGCATAGGATCTGTCATGGGCTGTTTATAAGGGGATGCATGGGGCTATTGGTTCGTAAGAGTTACTCTACCAAAACACTAGCCGCCATCTTCCTGAAGGTCCTGCCGTGCGCGTTGGTGCTAGTACACCTGTGTACGGCGTTCCACCCCTGGACGTGTGGATACCGTAGAGGCGCTGTTGCGATTGCTGTTGCGCTAATCGAGGATGATCCACAACCTACGCAAGGAACGTGATAGGTTACTGGAGAAGGCAAGCGGTGTCGAGGACGTTGGACGATCGACCACGACCGCTACATCGAAGCGCTCGACATTGGATCAAGCTGCTCCAACTCTTCTCTAGCTGCACTGCGTGTCTAGTGGTAACGATATATGATCTCTTGTTTGCATGACTTCTTAGTTTACATGGTAGAATTTTTGAAATTGCTATCTAGTGTAGCCTACCTGTACCCCTTTTGTCCATAGCGAGATGTATTCCATCTTGGCTAACGGGACTTGGGAGATCACTGATCGTCCTAGCGGGTGCAAACCCGTTGGATGCAAGTGGATCTTTAAAAAGAAAATGAAGCCTGACGGTACTATTGATAAGTACAAAGAAAAACTTGTGGCAAAGGGTTATACCTAGAAAAAAGGTTAGGATTATTTTGATATTTACTCTCATGTTACCAGATTAAGCACCATTCGAGTGCTCACTACATTAGTTGCTTCCCATAGTCTACACATCCATCAAATGGATGTAAAGACTGCTTTCCTTAATGGAGAGTTGGAGGAAGAAATCTATATGGAGCAACCGGATGATTTTGTGATTTCTAGATAGAAAAATAAGGTCTACAACTTAATCAAATTCTTGTATGGCATAAAGCAAGCATCTAAACAATGACACGAGAAGTTTAATAAAACTTTTACATCTGCTGGTTTTGCTGTGAATGAGGCAGATAAGTGTGTATAATATTGTTCTGGTAGGAATCAAGGAGTGATTTTGTGTTTGTATGTCGATGATATACTTATATTTGGGACAAACACTGTTATTATTGACGAGGTTAGATCTTTCTTATCAGATGTTTTTATATGAAAGACTTAGCAGAGGCAAATGTTATTCTGAATATTAAATTGATAAAAAATGAGAATGGGATCACATTCAACCAATCCCATTATGTTGATTTGAGAACTACAAGATTTTCCCAAATCCTTATGATGCTAGTGTTAAGCTTCGAAAGAAACTGGAATTAGGCAAAGATCAATTGAGATATTCACAAACTATTGGGTCTGTAGGACCGGAAAGGCGACTGAGGGGGTGAGTAGGCGCTTTCAAAACTTTCTCGCCTAAAACAAATCCAACACGAACTTTACTCTTTTAGCTATGAAAGCTAAGAAGATCAGTAAGCACACAGCGGAAACCTTGTGCTGAATTCGATAACCCCCGACAACCACACGACACAAATGTGGTGACTTAAACTCAAAGGGTTGATCTGGGCACAGGCGGTCAGACCGGCTACCACGGGCGGTCAGACCGACGTTCAACCAATGATCGGCCGGCAACTAATCGGCGGTCGGACCGGTGGATGACGGTTCGACCGGCGGGACAATGGATCGAATATACGGCGGTCGGATCGCCGTTATAAGACCGGTCGGACCGTTCGATCGAATCGAAAAAGAACCCCAAATCCAAAACGAAATTTGATCCAACTTTTGATTCAACCAATGAAACTTGACCAAATTTGAGCACACCTCCCTAATGAAATTAGAGACCTATTTCTAGCGACGATCCTTGGATCCACTTCAGAATCGATCTCTCAAGGATTTAATCAAGAAGTGCACAAACCCTAGAAATATGAAAAACTTTGATTCAAGACTTGCTTGTGGGGATTGATGGTCTAGATGATTCCAGGAGTATTCCCACACATCAAAGCAAGACAAAAGGGTCAAGAGACCAAGCATAAACCCTTGAATCAAGGAAGCACCAAATTCATTCAAATGAGAGAAGAACACAAAAGGGGAGACAAATGATCTCACAAGCAAGCATCACAAGATTGATTGATCTCACAAGATGCTTACAAAGCCACTCCAACTAGGAGGACAAGAGCTCACCCAAGGAGCATACAATCTCTCCCTCTCTTCCTCTCCAAACCCTAACCCTAGAAAAGCAAAGGAAGAAACCAAATGAATGCCTCTAAAGGGTTTTACATCTCCCCCCTTCTATTTATAGGAGAGGACTAGGGTTTCACATTTGGGACCCATTCACACATGGGACCCACACACTAATCTGTTGAAGCAATCGCCGCTTCATCACGTGTAGGTTGATGGTTCTCATCGCGTCGCCAAGCCTCTCTTGTCCGAATCCCATCGAACCTCCCGCAGACTTGCACCGATATCCGCACCGCCGATCCAACCAAATGCACCGAACCACCGCTCGATCCATCTTGCCCATCTCGCACCATGCTTGAGTCACACGACCTCACCCAGATCCATGATCGTTCGGACCTCGGCTCTCCAAGCGTAGTCCCGATCCACTCACCGCTGACGCCGTTGACTCGCAAGCCACACGCGCGACAATAGACAAACAAACCGTTTCCGGAACAAGTTCTTCACAACTTGACCCACGTTAGCTCCGCAATGCAATATACATCAATAAAGCATTGATAACCATACATTAAACACAATCAACATGCATCAATGCGAACTTGGTTTACCTCCAAGCCATTACGGTCCGGCCGCCCACAGGCGGTCCGACCGATATCGGCCGATCGGACCGCTCCCACAACGGCGGTCGGACGGTCGAAAGACTTAGCTAAAATCTAGCTTGAAAATCCAAACCTTCGGAATTTTCAACTCAATAGAACTTTTGACTGGAGCTCCAAAATGATGGGACCACATCCAGAGACTCCTCACCGCCTACACAACCTATTTTGGATTAGCCCCAAAATCCATTTTAGGTCAGTAGGTCCGACCGCCACCACCGCCGTCCGACCATCCCAGGCGGTCGACCGCCCACTCCACCAGTCGGGCCGACTGTGTGGTCCGACAAAGAAGAAGCAAACCCAAACGCGAGATTTTGCAAACCAACAAAGCCATTGCCAATTGACTCATCATCCCGAGATCGTGCACATATCCTCACGATATCCACAATCTCCCTTGATGAACACATTGGCAATTTCAAGAAAATGTGGTTTTCAAATGAAAAGTAAAAATCGCGCCAAGATAAAGGCACAACTTGGTCCATAAGCAAGAAAAAGCTTAGGAACCACCAAGTGGCTTCGAATAGTGAAGGCAAGTGAGATAAGGCATTGAACGCACAAAAGATTCAAAATCCGGAAGATGGCCAAAAATCTCACTAAGGTCCATATGAAAGACAATAAGTTCTATTTGACCTTTGATCATTGTGAGTCTTCTTGAATTGCAATTCAAATCGAGTAAAAGGCAATAAAACCCAGAGACTCAACTCACTATGATCACAAATTTTCAAAGGGTTCACAAAAATTTTGTGTGTGTGTGTGTGTTCTTTTATGCATGAAACCTTATGTGAACCAAAAGCTCCAAAACATTTTCTTCAATCCTTCTCCCTTTGACAATGAATTCATCAAGATGCATGAGAGAAGAACGAGCATGAAGAAATGACTTTATTTGAAATTTAGCAAAAGGAGCCATGACCATTATCTATGTAGACAGTACAAGACATATGCCAAGCCATATAAAGAGTAGAAGCTATATTCAATCATGGCAAAACATGTACCGCAAAGCTAACACCAAGATAGCGTAATCTGAGATTAACAAATTAAAACCATGAAAGGTTGCTCAATGTCATAGATTCACTAAAAGCAACCAAAAATGAGTCAAGCCATGTCTATAAGCAAAAGAGACTCAAAACAGGAATTGAGGCATTTTGAGCATTAAGAGAATTCTTTTGAAGCAAAGCTCAAGCACTTAGCCCTTTTTGGGCAATTTTTTTTCTTTTTCTTTCTCTTCCTTTTTTTACTGTGCTAGATCTCAAGCCTTGCCGCGACCATCTCAAGCGATAAGCTTAAAAGAGTGGTCTAGGTCATCCAAAACTCCCCCTGAGTTCATGCCTAGTGCAATGGCAAGCCGTGTCATGAGAAAGGATTGGTGAGATCAGTTTTTTCGCACAGAAAATCTTCCTTTTTTTTATTTGCTTGACTTAAGAAGATAGAAAGCTCATTTTTCATCTCAAAATAAGTTCAAGACTCAAATCAGCTTGTAAGACATGGCAAGAATCATAAGAGGATCACTAGAGCAAAACTAGTCACAAGATCCAACAAGACATAATTCGATTCAATTTGCTCACAGATATAAAGCTAGCAAGGGAAAAGCTAAGCCAAAACACGAAGAGCCATAAAAGAAGTCCAGCAGACTATCACTTGATATGACAAGGTATAGAGTATGAAATCAAGCCATACAAGGATAATACTCAAAGCTCCATAATTTTTATTATGTAATGCACGACATTTGAAATAAAAATGCATTATGATACAATGAAAACAGAAAAAGCAAATTCCCTCAAAACATCCAAGCCTCAGTACTGGGATTTGAGATAAAGGTTCTAGGAGTCCAGTAATGAGATGGATGAGGCCTGGGAATAGCAAAAGAAGCAGCAGAAAAATGATTAGGCACAAAATCATAAGAATGGCCATGAGCACCACCTGGACCTCTCCAAAACGATCAACCAAAAGACCGATACTCCCCCTGTCTAGGTGCTACCCGTGGTCTATCCTCACGATATCCTAAACCACACTGCTGCCTGGACCCACCAAAAGAGTCAACAAGATTCTCTGCACGCCTAGGCCTATATGTGGTACGCTGAATAGGCTCCCCGGCTCTAGAGACTATCGCTGAAGAAGAGACTCCTCTAATGGATCTCAAGGAGCTCATCCTCTCTTTCCTCTCAATCTTTGCTCTCCGGAAGCAAAACTCAACGGTGTGGCCCTCTTTCTTGCAGAAGGTGCAATTGTACTTGACCTTTTGAGGGGTCCGTACTGGTGAGACAGAAGCACCTTTCTTGCTAGAAAGAGATTGAGCGAGAACCTCTGACTTTAGGAACAACCTTTGGAGTCAAAGAAGGTTCTTGCTCAACCAAACCACTTTTCACAACTCTAGCAATCTTTGGTGAGACATTCTTGGAGAGCTCTAGGGACTTAAAACCTAAGCCACTGTTTTTCACACTCACCTTGGATTGATCTAGAATCAAGTTGAGCTTCTTTTTCCCACTAGAAAACTTCTCAAGAGTCATTTTGAGGTAATCGTTCTCTTTTGCCAAAACTCCACAATTGGAGCACTTTTTAGAATCGATTGCCTCAACATGTTTGCTCTTAAGAAGATCCACTTTCACTTTAAGAGCCTCACAAGACACACAATAGGACTCTCCAATCCTATTCAACTGCTCCTTAAATTTGACTCTAAAAGCCTCTTGTATCTTACCAATAGCAATATCAATTTCAGCATGCAACATACAAGAGGAAGAATCAATGACTTTCTTGGAAGCAGTAAGAGACAAGGATCTTTCAATTTTAGCTTTCTCTTCAAGAGTCTTGTTTAAAGCTTCAATCTCAATTGTAAGCTTAGGGCAATTTTCACAAGAGGCAATTCTAGAATAAGCAACCATTTCAGTCATCTCTTGCATTTTAATTCGATTATTCTTACAATGAGAACAAGTGTGACTAGCATCAAATTTTTGCAATTCTTTTAAAGAGCTATCGGTTTTCAATTCTAGCAAAGCACGTTTGGGCAATTTAATGGAATAGCTTCTAAAGCATCACATCAAGCGGAATGGCATTCATGCAAAGAACTAGACTTGAGAGATTCTAGTTCAGAAAGAGCATTTTTCAATTGTTCTTCAACAGAGGAATGAGCATTATTCAAGCTTGACAATTCATTAAGCAAGCTAGAGCATGAATCACAGAAATCATCAGGATTAATGGATTTGAGCCTAACCACTTCTAGGTTCAAATTATCAATCATTGTATTCTGTTTCTTGATCACTTTAGCTTGCTTATGCAATTTTTGTTCAGCAAGCACTAAAGCCCTTTTCATGTCAGGAAGTGAAGGGCATACCTCATCGGGATCACTGAAAGGATCCTCGCTGTTGGAGGAGTAGCTGTCGTGGCTGTTCTTAGCCATAAAGCACATGCCTGTGAAATCACGTGCCTTCTTCTTGCCACGGGAGTCACTCTTGTCATCCTCCGACTCCGAGTCCACATCTTCCATGCTCACATCCTCTAGAGCTTCAAGGACTCGGCTGACAAACTTGCGATAGTTTGTCTTCTTGGACTTAGCATCCCTCGCTTGAGGATGCCTTTGTGACTCCTTCTCCTCCTTGCCCCTCAGCTTGGGGCATCTCGAACGAATGTGGTTCGGCTCACCACATTCAAAGCATGTGATAGGTCCACCTCTCCTCCTACTCCTCACATTATTGTAGGCTCTCGTGAATTTTGTGGATAGGAGGGCTAAGTCATCCTCGGGTAGTCTCTCAAGTTGCTCATTGCTCAAAGAATGCAAAGCAGACAAAGAAAATCCAGATGAGCTAACATTAAAGGAATCAGCATATCTACCCTTAGATTGATCGATCACTAAAGTCATTGGCTCTGTCGTGGGGAGACGCGAGATAAAATCAATCTCATGCGTCTTCAACCTCGAGTAAAGCTTATCCATGGTAAGCTCACTCATGTGATGTTGTCATTGATGGCGATGATCTTCATCCCCTGCACCTTCACATCCAAAGCACCCAAAAGGTGGCGTGCATTTTCGACTCGGTAAATACAAGATCAACAATAGCGGAGATCATGAAGAATTTTAGAAAATCTCTCCCACACTCATCTAAAGATTCACGTGTCTTTGCTCGATCTTGGAGTATGCTTTTCTTAGTCGGTTCATCTCACTTCCTTGATCGCATGGACCCTCGTGACAATCACAAAGAGTCCGCCAGATCTCATGAGCGACGACAAGTGAGCAACACGCTCAAACTCCGATCGACTAAGGCCTTGAATCAAGAAATTCGAGCCTACTGTTGTTCTCCACATCCGAGTGATCAAATTTTCATCTACCGCACGACATAAGGGTTTTTCACCTTAAGCCAAATCGCGTGCCCTTGAGCCTCGATGTAGGCCTCCATTCGGGCCTTCCAATATGCAAAATCAACTCCATCAAAAACATGTGGCCTGATTGAATATCGCTCAGTCGCCATGGCTCCAAAGACCGGTTAAGATCTAGAGAAAAGAGCTAACCGGCTCTGATACCACTTGTAGGACCGGAAAGGCGACTGAGGGGGGGGTGAGTAGGCGCTTTCAAAACTTTCTCGCCTAAAACAAATCCAACACGAACTTTACTCCTTTAGCTATGAAAGCTAAGAAGATCGAGAAGCACACAATGAAACCTTGTCTTTGAATTCGATAACCCCGACAACCACACGACACAAATGTGGTGACTTAAACTCAAAGGGTTGATCAGGCACGGCGGTCGACCGGCTACACAGGCGGTCGGACCGACGTTCAACCAATGATCGACCGGCAACTAATCGGCGGTCGGACCGGTGGACAACGGTTCGACCGGGCAGACAGCCGATGCGAATATACGGGCGGTCGGACCGCCGTTACAAGACAGTCGGACCGGTTCGATCGAATCGAAAAAGAACCCCAAATCCAAAACGAAATTTGATCCAACTTTTGATTCAACCAATGAAACTTGACCAAATTTCGAGCACACCTCCCTAATGAAATTAGAGACCTATTTCTAGCGACGATCCTTCGATCCACTTCGCGAATCGATCTCTCAAGGATTTAATCAAGAAGTGCACAAACCCTAGAAATATGAAAAACTTTGATTCAAGACTTGCTTGTGGGGATTGATGGTCTAGATGATTCTAGGAGTATTCCCACACATCAAAGCAAGACAAAAAGGGTCAAGAGACCAAGCATAAACCCTTGAATCAAGGAAGCACCAAATTCATTCAAATGAGAGAAGAACACAAAAGGGGAGACAAATGATCTCACAAGCAAGCATCACAAGATTGATTGATCTCACAAGATGCTTACAAAGCCACTCCAACTAGGAGGACAAGAGCTCACCCAAGGAGCATACAATCTCTCCCTCTCTTCCTCTCCAAACCCTAACCCTAGAAAAGCAAGGGAAGAAACCAAATGAATGCCTCTAAAGGGTTTTACATCTCCCCCCTTCTATTTATAGGAGAGGACTAGGGTTTCACATTTGGGACCCATTCACATATGGGACCCACACACTAATCTGTTGAAGCAATCGCCTGCTTCATCACGTGTAGGTTGATCAGCGGTTCTCATCGCGTCGCCAAGCCTCTCTTGTCCGAATCCCATCGGAACCTCCCAGAGACTTGCACCGATATCCGCACCGCCTAATCCAACCAGCTGCACCGAACCACCCGTTCGATCCATCTTGCCCATCCTGCACCATGCTTGAGTCACACGACCTCACCCGGTATCCATGATCGTTCTGGACCTCGGCTCTCCAAGCGTAGTCCCGATCCACTCACCGTTGACGTCGTTGACCTGCAAGCCACCTGCACAGCAATAGACAAACAAACCGTTTCCGGGAACAAGTTCTTCACAACTTGACACACGTTAGCTCCGCAATGCAATATACATCAATAAAGCATTGATAACCATACATTAAACACAATCAACATGCATCAATGCGAACTTGGTTTACCTCCAAGCCATTGCCGGTCTGACCGCCCCACAGGGCCGGTCCGACCGATATCAGGCCGGTCGGACCGCTCCCACAACGGCGGTCGGACCGGTCGAAAGACTTAGCCAAAAATCTAGCTTGAAAATCCAAACCTTACGAAATTTTCAACTCAATAGAACTTTGTTGGGAGCTCCAAAATGATGGGACCACATCCGGAGACTCCCTCACCGCCTACACAACCTATTTTTGGATTAGCCCCAAAATCCATTTTTAGGTCAGGCCGGTCCGACCCGGCCACCACTGCCGGTCCGACCAGTCCCACGGGCGGTCTGACCGCCCCACTCCACCGGTCGGACCGCTGTGGTGGTCCGACAAAGAAGAAGCAAACCCCGAAAACGCGAGATTTTGCAAACCAACAAAGCCATTGCCAATTGACTCATCATCCTGAGATCGTGCACATATCCTCACGATATCCACAGGGTCCCTTATGTATCTATCTAGTGCCACAATACCTTATATATCATTTGCTGTGAGGAAATTAAGTCAGTTTACTTCTAACACAGGAGATGATCACCAGGAGGCACTTAAGAGCGTGTTGCGCTACTTGAGAGTCACAACCTCATATGAAATTCACCATACATAGTATACATCTGTATTAGAAGAATATAGTGATTTAAATTGGATCTCTGATGCAGATGAGATCAAAGCTACAAGTGGTTATGTCTTTACCCTAGTAGGTTTTGCAGTTTCATGGAGGTTGTGTAACAAACCATATTGACGAAGTCAACCATGGAGGCAGAACTTGTAGCACTAGACACAACCACTATTGAGGTAGAATGGCTTAGAGAGCTACTGTTGGACTTGTCACTGGTTAAGAAACCAATATCGGCAACCATAATGTACTATAATAACAAGACAATGTTGATTAAGGTTACAAGTACTAACGATAACATGAAGTCCTCCAAACACGCGAAGCGTATGCTTAAATCTGTTAAAAAACTGAGGAACTTCGGAGTGATTACTGTGAATTATATTCGCACTGAGAAAAATCTGGTAGACCCTTTCACAAATGGGCTAGTACAGAAGGCGATTTCCGTTGCGTCTATGGACATAGGAATGAGGCACATTAGAGTTAGAACTCAACAGTAACCCATACCTTCTTGATTGGATATCCCGTGACTTAGGTAATGGGAAATACAGGTTGAAGTTGTAACAAGAGAGTAGAGTTAATAATATTTGCTCTTATGTTCTAATAAACAAAGTACTCTCAACTATATGGAATGGTGTCTTAAAGCCTTAATGTATTCTAATGTCTAATGAGGGAAAAAGGTATTAGCCTACCGGATACCTAAAATGAATACACCTACTTGAGCTTAACTGTGAGGTTGCAATTCATGATAATAGGGCATTTTCTAGAAAGCTCATGAGCAGATAAGGGAGCATAACCAAATAATGCTACGTTAAGGTGTGGTTCTTTGACAGCCTAGTATCAGTTGAGATTTCAATTGAAATCTAATCACAAAAAGTTTTGAATTCAAGGCATAGTCCATTTATCAACTGTGATAAGATTAATCTTGTTGTTCTAGGTGTAAGTTTAACCCGTACGGGACTTACACTAAAAGACTGTTATATTAAAAACACTTTAGCACAATAGTCCTTATCATTGTTTTTGCTGCTTGCCTTGGAATTGGTGGGGGATTGTTAAAATTACGCACATTCATTCCTTAAATTCCAAAGCATGCATGGTTTAATCCCATGCTGCCTAGCCATGTAATAGGAGAGCAATTTATAAGGTGAAATCCTTACCACCCCTTGAAACATGTGACTCATTGCATAGGGTGACTTGAGGAGGACTATATCTAAAGTCACACAAACACACGCATGCATGCGCGCCTATGTTTTCGCGTGGCAATCAGATGACTTGTGACTTGCGATGCGCAATCATGAACGTGTCGTGAACCTAGTCCACATTTCTTTTGCTAACCGTGCATTTCTTTCTCTCCTCATAGACTAGTGTGGTCGAAGTATAGTGGTCGAAACATAGTGGTCAAGAAATAATGTGGTCGAAATAAAGGGTCGAAACACAGTGGTCGAAAAATAGTTATCGAAGTCATAAACTAGTGTGGTCGAAATAATATGGTCGAAGCCATAGACTAGTATGGTCGAAATAAAATGGTTGAAACAATATGGTCAAAATAAAGTGGTCGAAATATAGTAGTCGAAAAATAGTAGTCGGATTCATAGACCACTGTGGTCGAAATAATGTGGTCGAAATACACTAGTTGAAGATGTAAACCAGTGGTCAAAGCTGTAGACCAGTGTGTAATTATGAACTGATAAACAATGCTTAATTATCATTATTTGGTTTTGAATTAGCAGTTATCAGTGGTTTAATATGTACTTTATTATACAGTTATTAGAGAGTAATTGTTTCGACCTTAAAAAGATCTGGAGACGTCTAGATCGAAGATCAATTGATTTACCTCCATGTTCTTCTTCTTCCTCTCTGTTTTATTGTGCTGAAGAGTTGTGCTGTCAAACTAAACCACCCCTTCTCTTCAGCGTGTACTGGGAAGGAGGGTGAGCGAGTATTTCTGAACTATTGTCGCAGAGTTCACCTACACGGGCGGTAATAAGGTTTTTGGGTAGCGCATTTGCGCGACTGCTCACTTCTTTGTTTCATCTACGTTCTACACAGCTTCGAATCTGTGCTGCTTCCTGTTCTTAATCAAGCCCGACTGTAAGTTTGTTGTGCGACCAACTATTTTGTTATAACTCTATTATTGTGTATGTTTAGAAATACAATGAGTTGCTTGTTGTTAGTATTTCTTTATACATATCTAATTTTATGTGATCTACGTCTCGTAATAAAATCTAGAATTAAAATATTGTCAATATATCCAACAATATGTTGCAACCAAAACTTGTAGTTACGAAATTTTAGTGTTGCAGAGTATAAGAAAGCAATGTGTCCTACCAGCTATTTCTTAGCTATAAGGAGTATTTCCTTGGCCCCAGTTGTTAGACCATGTTATTGCCATTGTCCCAGCTTTTTTCCTGCTCTGTTTTAAAGTCTAAATTTCGTTTGATCTGTCTTCCATTACATATTTTTTTGAAATGAAAAAAGAAAAGAAAAAGGAAATGTTACTGTGCTTAGAGTTGTACATTAGTCAAGTAATTCTTAGAAAAATATTTGTCTGGAAGACATCTGACTATCTACTCAAGTGAATTATTTTTTCAGGAACACACCAACAACAATATAATATTCTCAAGTGAACTGTTTTGTCAGAAACAGAACAAACAATAACACATGATTCAGGTAGGAAAGACCACCAACCAACATAGCCTCACAGAATATCACATACTTGTTGATAGGTGCAGATACCCTTTTCTGAAGAAAAAAAAATGACAAGTGAAAATATTAAGAGAAATTAATCGGAATGTCAAGTTTACAAGCCTGATTTCATAAAGCAATAGCTTTCTTCGTTAATTTTTCATCACCTATTGTACAAGAAACAATACTCTCTGTGCCTACTTTCCGTAGGAATGACAACTGACATGCCACTAACGCTGGCTATGTGAATACTTTTTTTATGGGAAAGCCATGTGAATACATACTTTTGTGAAAAAAACTGGAATAGTTTGCTAGTATCTATATAAACTGCTATAGATGCTCAAAAATAAGGCAGAATGTTGAAGTCTTTTAACTTTCCACTACTGTCTTCCCTTCAGACATAACGTACAATGGAACCAAGGCCTTCACAGTATGGGCACTTCATATCTTCGCCCACTCCAAAAACTGCATTTTAAGAAGTCAATAATTAAATGCAAATCAGAGAAGAAAGAACAAGGTTTAATTTAATGGTGTCATGCATTTCACGTACCTGTGGTTCAATGTTTGGCTCACCTGTTCCATCACATTCTGCAGGAAGAAAGAAGGATCGTATCAATAGTCACAACATGAGGGATGGAGCGCTGCAGGTCATCTATTAGTACATTGCAGAAGGTTGACAGCAATCAGGGACAATACAAAGGTCGAAAGGTCGAACAAAGGTAGCCAATAGCAATGACTTATGGTTCATCAAAAGATCAAATTGGGATTTATATAACAATGTAGAGAGATACACCGGAAACAATTATAGTAAATACCTTCTAACTTGAATTTCAATCTGATGAACTGCATCTGCTTGACATTTGCAAAAGAGAATTTTTGTTAACAAAAATCTAACTCGATGATGTCTGTATATCATACTTGCGACGCACGGAAACTCATATTTGTACCAAAGTAAAATTGGCTAATCAGAATAAGAAAGCAATGTGGCCTACCAGCTTTCAGTTAGAAAGCTGATATTAGGATAAAGGGCTAAGAATTGCAAGTAAAAACACCACGGGTTTAATGAATCTGTGCTCGAGCACTCAGCACTGCTCCGAACAAGCAGTTTCTTCTTCCTCATCCTCCTCATTGCCAAGCTACGCCGCTGTTGCCCCGGTGATTGCGCACCACGGCGACCTGTCACTGCTGACCCATCATCTTCTTGGGGCTCCTTCTTGTGCCACCGGGGCCAATCCAAACTGACTAAGTCGCTAAGTCGGCAGCGCTGCCCCGCACTCCACTGCTGTGGGCCTCCTGTCAACACCGCCACAAATCAATATCATGAGCAGTGGAACCCAATGTCAGTGGTGGTTTGGTGGCGGCGGATCGCGTCGATCGTGTGTCAAGGAGGAGGGCGGGGACGACATTGGACATTAAATAATATTTTCTTTAACACATGAAGCGAATCGACCAAACCTTATATTTAATAGCATATTTTTACAAACATAACATGTGAATCAACTAACCAAAACAAATGTACCAGTTGGCATGAACATGGAATCCACGTCAAGAAATAATAAGAAGATGAAGAACATCATGCTTAGGACTAAAAAATTATTGTTATCCAAATTAGATACATGCAATGTTTCAAACGGACACGCAGAATGACAGGAAGTAAGTGAATCCGAGGAGTACTATGAATATCAATCTAGGAAATGGACTGCTACATCACTAGATTGAGTACTACTTTCTTGGCAGGTTATATATAGTTGGGAACAATCAGTTTTATATGCTCCAGTTATTCTGTTTTAAGTTATTTTAATTTCTCCCATCGAGCTGATGACAACTGCGGAGTAATATCTGCAATTCAGCTCACATGTATTTTTTATACCCTTTTACTGAAATTTAAGTTCATGGAGAACTATAGCATCACAAGAAAGTCTGGATATTAGTAAATAGCTTGTCATGTCTCCTTCGAATTGTTCTTATGTCGGGCTTTACTTCTGGCTGGCATGCATGTAGAGCCTACAGTTCATGGATCAACGAAGCCATTCTCAGTTGTTTCTTTGCCAAGGAGTCTACTGGATTTGTTGAGTCTGCTCACATGGATTTTGATAGTGCTTCTAAGCCGTAATGTCAAGTTCTTTTTTTTTTGGTATGTGTCTGCGGCAATTATAAACTTTGTGCCTAGACAATCTGACGTTCACATGAACATTATTGACCATTTTTCTGGTGAACGCACCTATATTGATTATAATTTATACTGTTATGAAACTTTGACTGTCCCATGTAAATGTATGATCATTATTCCAATCAAGGATGCTATTCTGTACTGGCTTTGAACGCCAGTTTGGATACTATCGTAGGTCCTAAGTGTTGCATCATAATGGTGATCACTGCATACTGAATCTCCTAGATGTCTTAAGGCCTAGTCTGTTTTAAAATTGTCTTGTGGTGCATTCCATATTTCCATCCCTGGCCCCACGGTTTTGGAAAATTTTATTTCCTTTTATCAAGACAAAATCTGAATGCCAAGTAACTGGTTCAGTTGACCTATGATAAACATATAAAATTGATTTGATTTATCCACTTATATTTTACTATTCTCTACATACGTCAATTTAGCGGGTCCCTGTGATCCTGCTTGTGGTCGCAGAAGTGAATAGAAGGGAAGTGAAGGAAGGTGGCACGCTTACCCCCATTGAGGTGCTCTTAGCTGCCTCAAATCACATCTGTATGTTGGTAACATTTGAGCTGTCGGTGCCATGTTCTCGATCCAACAGATGCCTTAGAGCGCCACTGAGCGCATACCCACAGGGTGGGTGGGGGCGGGGAGGACGGACAACTATCAACTCCTATTTTTAAGTAGTAAAGAATCACCATCTGGGGTTGTCCCCACCTGTTAGCGCTTCTAGTAGTTGGAAGGAGAGGGGTAGATGGACCACCACCAACTCGTATCTTTAAGCAGTAGAAAATTGTAGATGCGTGTATCTGCCATTTCTTTGCACATTTCAATTTTTCAGACTAGAGGCAACATAGCAATGTGATGGATATTGGGTTTTGTTACATGGCCTCACTACGCTGCTCATATACCTACCTCATATGCTAACAAATACAAAACATATATTAAAACACAGTTTGGCTGACTTGCCTTTCGCTGTATGAGCTTCTAGATATGTGATAGGTGAAAGTGTAGAGTGCAAACTTAATCTTTGAAGGAGCAAAGGTTTAATTGACCAATGTGGATTCCATTCGTTTTCCACAATCTTCCCACTGGAGATCAAGTGTATCGCTGAGATCACCTACCCCTGCAATCAAATTATCGGCACATGATGTTAAAATTCGCAGCACAACCTTATATTGAGACAGTGATTGCAGTTTGGCACTACTCACGTGAGACAATGCTTTTGGTAGTTTTGTCAGGGGGAAACAGAAGTAGCTATCACATAACTGGCATTCTATATAAGGATTGATGAGCACATCAAGGAATCAACCTAATCATGTGATTAAGGATTGGAGAGGGAGAAGGAGGGAGAGGGCAACCAGCGGTGCGTGAGGAGGCGGTTGGAGCCGGAGGGAGAGGAATCAGCGAATGTGATTAAAGATTGGGAATTTGGGAGCTAGAGCTCGGGGGAAAGGGTTGGGGATGGGGGTTGGGGGAGGCCAGGAGGGATGTTGGGTCAGATCGGGTGACAGAAGGGGGTGATTGGTTGGGCCAGACCGATGTGGGGGAGTGATTGGGCCAGGCTGAGGGAGAGATTAGGTTATAACGGGAAGGTTGGGCCTATTTCTTGCCGTGCCGCCCAGCGGGCCGCATTCTTAGGCCCAGCTCGGTCGGCCGTTCGTGCCGTGCTGGCCCGGTACACCACGTGTCGTGCTGTGCCGTGCTTAGACCGTGTCGTACCGACCGGGCTTTGAGTCGGCCAAAAAAGCACAGCCCAAGTCCCAGCTCTAGTCACGACACAGGCGCGTCGAGCCGCGAGGTTGAGAAGCCACTGGGTGGGGCCGCAGGGGGCATGGGCGAATGGGGGTGAGTAGAGATGTGAGTGGGCGAGGCGGTTGCTGCTTAATTAATACGTAGACGGTGCGAGGGCCCCTCTCTACACGTCGGAGAATAGGGAAGGAATGGTTTCTCACAAGGGCACGGTGCAAGGGTGGCCCACGTGGCATACGAACTAGGTTGCTGGGAGGAGAGGAGAGCGAGGATGAACGACTGTGGATTCTAATTTTTAAGTAGCATAGGGTAAGCATACTATGTTATTTTTTATTTCAAAAACAAATTTCTTCCTAGTCTATTTTTTCTGTTCAATTTTGTTTCCGCATCGCCCTAAAATAATAAAAAAAGAGAAAAATCGATAAACACCCTCACAAGTCAAGTACTTTTTCAATTTACCCTTCATATATCTTTTTTTATTTTGCCCCCTCATAAATTAAGTTAGCCTGTAAATCCTCCTAGGCCAAATGTTTGCACTATTTTTCTCATGGTTTTAAATATCTTTGACACTTGTTTCAATGATTCTAGTACTTATTTAAGTGATTTTAACACTTATTTTAATGATTTGAGCGATTTTGATATTTGTGATACACGATTTCAGCATTAAAACTGAAGGATCATGTGAGAGGGTCCTGGATTATGTTATGATGAACCATTGCAATTTGGGAAGGTCAGAAAATTGATTTGTAAATTTATCAAAGTTTATAGGTTGCATGAGACATGTTACTGCTAACGTAGGTCAAGTTGTGAAGAACTTATGCCCGGAAATAATTTCTTTGTCTTTGGATGTTCAGTGTTGCCTAGAGTCAACCACGGTCAACAGCAAGGATCGAGGCTAAGCTGATGGAGGAGCTGGGACCCAGAATGATCGAGGATGTCGGGTGAGGTGGTGATCTCAAGCATGGCACAAGAAAGGCAGGAAATATAGAAGGGAAGTTGAACGGTGGGATCGCACCATGTGGCTTGGTCGGTCCAAGTGAGGCGTGGTCCAGTGGAACCAGAACGGGAGAGACTTGCCGACATGTGGCAAGTCAGTGGTGCATCTACACGTGGCAACCATGGCGATTGCTTGCAATGGATGGAGAAGACCGGATCAAGGAAGGGTATTTTGTTAGTTTGACCAAAATACTAGAAATTGCTTAGGAAGAAAACCGCAGCGCCCGAGCGGCGTTTGGAAAGGAAGTTTAGGTCATGGAGAAGCTGGTATGATCAAATTGGATAAAGGCTAAGGACTCAGTGAATTCGGGCTTATACGCTTTAAAAAGCGTGCATAAGAGTAAGTGTGAATTAAAACCTCTGTATGGGGGGTTATCGGGTTTCCCTATTATGCTAAGTGAATAGTATCCACTAAGGGTTGGATGTGGCTGGTTAGCCCATCTATTTAAGAGGTTGAGATGGAGACTTGTAGTCATCCATCCAGTCATTCTCTCTTAAGACCAAATGTTCATGAGTTCTAGGGTTAGGGTTTGAGAGAAGTTGAGTGGTATGGTGGGCTATCTTGTCCTTCAAGTAGAGTGGCTGTAAAACCATCATCCTCAAGTAGCAATACATCAATCTGTGTTCATCTCTATTGTCGGAAGAATAATTTATCCCCTTACTAGTGGGACCTACCCCACAAAATTAACGCCTGCTTAACGGATCTAGAAATGTAATTACCTTGCGAAGGCCGATTGTACCCCTCACTTGTACTCATAGTGTAGCTATCCCCCAAGGGGTATTTTGGTCATTTGTACATGCCCAAGAGCCTATAAATAGCCCATATATCTCTCATTTGAGGGGGAGCTCTCTTGAGCAATAAAGAATTATATTAAAACTGGTGAACCCTCGGGGGCTCCCTCCCCGGAGATAACCCCCGTTGGCTCACCGACAGGAGTAAGGCGGTCCTCTCGGACCTCCGAATCTGTATAAATCCTCGTATCATTTTTTAATCTCGTGGACAATGGCCCGTCAGACGGCCGACGTCCATCCCCTCACTCGTGTTTGGTTTTTACACCTACAACATTGGCACCGTCCGTTGGGACGTAACTAATTGACGAAAGACTATGTCTCCTACCAAAAAATACTCTTAAGTCAACGAAGCCTCCTCCGGCTCTGGAGGGAAATGATCTCGTGGACGGCCCATCCACTCTTTGAAGGAGCCCCAGCCGAGCACCCTCGTCGGAGATCAGGGCCATCCACCCCAGGATGGAAAACGTTCTACATGCCCTGGGGCTCCCACGCGCGTCCTCCTTGAAAGGTTACAGGTAAGCGCTACGATAGCACAAAACAAAAATTTACCGCGCAACCAAGGAACCTCCGCAAGTAATAGATCACGAGATTACCGCTAGACGTGCCGACTCGAAGCGAAAGTAGAGTCGATGTAGCGAATAGATACGGCCGTAGTCGTACTTTCATGCGGCGATCGCTCCTCCGAGTAGTCGTGCTTCGCCAGCGTCGCTCCTCCGAGTAGTCGAACTCGCCTCACAACTTCTCCTCCTGCTTCGGTGATCGTCACGAGTTGCGGATCGTCCTAGTGCTGATGCTTCGCAACATCACCTCCGAGGTATCCACACATACAGGGTAGGAACACCGCGCGCTGGTGTGCTAGCACCGGCAACGTGGTTGAGGATGGCGTGGCTATTAGGGTTTCGAGAATTCTTCAAAAATCGTGCTTCACCCTATGCCACCGCCTCTCTTTATATAAGCATCCATGATGGGTCTCTTACTCGAGGCCCATTAGGAACTTATATCCTATACGAATTCGGATCACCATCCAAATCAAATCCGACCCCTTAAGTGTGCGACCCTACAGGTTCTTGTGCGATTGGTTGTGACTCGGAAACTCTTTTCCGACCACTAGTCGTCAGCGGCACCTAGCAGCACGTAACGATTCCCAAGTACACAAAGAATATATAGGACGAATCTTAACGTAATATGATCTATGATCAGGTCCTCATCACTTACGATCAGTTTGTATCTCTATACGACCAGTCTGTGATTACGTTCGACCAGTCTACGACCAGATCACATCTCCATACGACCGGTCAGAATGGCGATCGAACTAAGTGACCTACTCATGCATTCTCCCTTTGCCTCACGATGTCTAGTTGAACTCCAGGTGAGATATGGTGTCATCCATGGACTGTTCAATACTTTCTCGATCGAGTGTCGGATAACTTCATGTGGTCGACACTTCGACCACTAGTGGCATGGTCATGCACTTTCTTTATCCGATCACCACAAGGGGCCCAGAGACATCTCTCCTGTTATGCAAGGAGGGGCAAATCCCATCTCGACCAGTCACATCCCTCCGCATGTTTCATAGCATACCCGAAAGCTACCTTTATAACTACCCAGTTACGGAGTAGCGTTTGGTAACCCCTAAAAGTGCTATTACACATGTAGCGAACCATGCTGTTCTCAGGTCTAAGGATTATACATCATCATTACTTGAGACCAACTAATGACACATAGATTCATAACAATCTCAATAGTGTCTCAATGATGGGTCTATCCAGCTCCATGTTCTCTAACATGTGCTCACATTACTGATTCGATATCTCTATATCTATGACCGGTGAAACATGGCCATCAATCAATACATGTGCTGGTCGTAGAGTCACGGTTGTTCCGACTAGTGACATTCGACCAGGGATACATTTAGAATGATATCATATAAGTTAATGAGTTCCATCAACAAGTCACATACTCATTGATCTATAACTGATGATTCATTCAAGGAACAAGATAACATATTATCCAATATCATGAACATAAGGAAATACAATCATCTTTATGATTGCCTCTAGGGCATATTTCCAACACTCCTCCCATGTGCGGGACGATATGAGGCCCAGCCAAGGGCAAGCAGTTCAAGGCGCCCTCGCAGCCAGAAGGCTAAGGGTTTTGAGGCCAACCATCACCCCCAGGACGCATGACATCCATGCGCCCGAGCGATAAAGGCTCGCTACGAGGGTTGCCCCCTAACGCACTACTATTAGGGGACAATCCCAACATATAAATCTTGTATGGACTCTCAAGACACTTTCCCTCCAAGGGATTTCAACCTCGTGGTGCATAGGGCGTAGACCTCCACGGTCTCCCCTAGCAAAAGTCCATGGTGGCTTGGGCGTCTATCGTGTCCACCATGGCGGCTCGTGTTCTACTAAACCTAGGGCATGAGCGACAACCCTCGTGGTTCATAGGGTGTACGACCTCCGCGGTCTCCCCTAGCAAAAGTCCATAGTGACTTGGGCGTCCGTCGCCTCTACCATGGCAGCTCGTGTCCTACTGGACCTAGGGCATGAGTGACAACTCTTGTGGTTCATAGGGTGTTCGACCTCCACGATCTCCCCTAGAAAAAGTCCATTGTGGCTTGGGTGTCTGCCACCTCCACCATGGCGGCATGAGCGACAACTTAGGCCTAGTACCAAGTTGATGGATGTTTTGAGGACTTATCCCCTTTAGACTCCAGGACACGCGTCGAATGACCTCCGGGTCCCTGCAAGACTAGCTCCATTGCTTGGCAAGGGTTAACTATTCTCATGCATTCCCCGATCACTATAAAAAAAACCCACCTACAGGGTAAAAGGGCCGCATCGCCCTCATAATTAAGTGCCCCACGACTTAGCCTTGTGGGTGCTACCGGTGTGCCCATGACTTACTGTCGAGAGCATACCTCCAAGGTGCCCATGAGTTAGCCTTATGAGCAACTCCATGTCCACTGAAGGCTACCACCCCTAGTGGCTATTCGGTGCCCCACGACTTAGCCTCGTGGGCACCCCTCCGATATGTCCATAGCTCAGTCTAACAGATGCACCTCTAAGGTGCCCCAAGGTTTAGTCTCATGGGCACTCTCAAGCCTACCAAATAATGCAACCCCTAATAGCTTTGTGTTGCTCCTCAACAACACATGAACACTTCTTCCAGACAGTTCAAATCATCTATCGTCGACCTGGCTCGAATGTTGACCAATGACTATCATGCCTACATAAGGGTATCACCCCGGAGATCTTAGTATCTAAAGATCTCATGGGACTCTACTTGTCCCATGACAACAACTTCAATTATCTGTCATGTCGAACGAATGTTATCTTGCTACAAGAAACAATTGTTGATCATTTTCTCTTTCACATAGAGACGTTTGTGTTATCTACCTGTCCCCACAACGTTTCTAGCTCGAACTACGACAATTCTGAAGGGTTCTACTTCGACAACTCTCATCAAACCACGGAGCAAGGGGAGGATGACTTCGACCATGTCTTCGCACCATCGCACTGGCCGCCTCGAAGGCTATGCCTCGGTTTGGTGGCCTTGCGTCCACGACTTCGCCTACATAGGCATCACTCCGACGCATCGCCCGCCTCGAAGGCTATGACTCGGCTCAGCTGCCTTGCGTCCACGACTTACCCTACATAGGCATCGCTTCGATGCGCCGCCAGCCTCGAAGGTTGTGCCTCAGCAGGGCTGCCCGGCGTCCACGACTTCACCTACACAGGCTTCGCACCGAAGCGCCGCCCGCCTAGAAGGCTATGCCTCATCTCGACGGCCCCATGTCCACAACATCACCTACGGAGGCTTCGCCCCGACGCGCCACCCGCCTCGAAGGCTATGCCTCGGCTCGGGGGCCCTACGTCCATGACTTCACCTTCAGGAATGGAACCAAAAACCACCCCACGCGAAGGACCAACGAGAAGTAGTGATTCGTTACCCACCCTCTGGTGGAGCACTCACCCGATATGAAGTGCAAAAATAAGTCTAAGTCTCTGGGCACCCGCGTGCCCAGAAAGCCAAAATTGGCTAAGTTGTAGGTGCCCTTGCGCGTATTCTTCAGCCCCTGTCCCTCACGTTGCATCAAGTTAGAATTTGGCTAAATATCTAGTGTTTGCATTCCCGTCAAGCCGAAATTTAGCCAAGTCGCGGCGCCCCAGAAAAAACTCCCTACTAAGTGCACGTCAAAAAAGCTACCAACATACCGCAGCAAGCATATTTGTCAACATGATACAAAACCTACTACGCTTAAGCTTCTGCATGCTCAATGCATGTCTTAAGCACCCTAGAGCCCAAACGTCGCACATGCTCCGCACGCCCACATCGGGTCATGTCCAGCACATGTACGCGGCACTCTCCCAACTGATGTGTCATCACCAATCTTCCGAGAAGACCCCGAGACGTGGCACCACCGGCCCACTCGCGCATGCACACGTTGCGCCCTACGGTGGTGCTCGAATCCCAAATCCCGGTGGTGCTCGAATCCCAAATCCCTAGTCCGCTTCTCTTGTTGAGTCGCTTTTAAATGGTGACCGCGGCCTTCACCTGCTTCCACCGCCACAGGCTAAGGAGAATACACGCAAAGATAGATTTACAGCTCACAAGGGAGGAGCACAAGACCGACGGCGTCCTGCGAAGCTCCGGTAGCTCCAGCTCGTCTAAGGATGATGGCTGTTGATGTATTTTCACTACACTGTATTTTCCTTTTAATGTTTTTAGCTCTGTTTTGCACGTTCAGCAGTAGAATTCTGTTTTTCAGTGGCCGACTCTTTCGGATCATGGAGCCACTAATCTGCATGTAACTGACTCATGGGATTAGCCAGCAATAAAAGGAAGAAAGAACGAAAATGCCGCAGTTAGTTGTGCGCGGCGCAAATGTGCGTTTCTTTGTTTCTCTGAACTCTACTGGTTTTCTTACTGTAGCAAATACGAAACAGCCGAACTCTGAATTTTGCTTCAGAGGCTTCTGAAATTCAGTAGTTTTTGCTGTCATTTGGTATCAGAGCCTGGTGATTAAACCAGCAACGATGCCACGCGGTTCAAGATCAGCGTCACCTCCGCCCATGACACCCTCCGGTGGCAGCGGCCGTCGGACAGTGGTCCTCGGCGGCGGCCAGGACATGGTGGTGCAGACGGCGCCAAAGGAGGCTGGGGTCTCGCTTCGCTATCCGACTCTCTCGCGCACCAACTACCACGAATGGGCACTCTTGATGAGGGTCAATCTCCAGGCTCAGGGAGTCTGGGGAGCGATCGAGCCAGGCGGCACTGAATATCGCTTGGACCGGATGGCTCTGGCGGCAATTCTTCAGGCCGTCCCACCAGAGATGCTCGCTTCGTTGGCGGCAAAGAACACGGCGAAGTCGGCGTGGGAGGCCATCCGCACTATGCGAATGGGTGGCGACCGAGTTCGGGAGGCAAGAATGCAGACGCTGCGTCGTGATTTTGGGGACATTCGCATGAGGGACACAGAAACAGTAGATGATTTTGCTATGCGCCTGACCGGGCTGGTGAATCATCTACGTTCTCTGGGAGATTCCCTGGAGGAAGGGAAGTTGTCGAAGTATTTGCGGGTGGTCTCACGAAATACTCCTGGTGGCCATTCCTATTGAGCAGTTCCTCGATCTTGACGCTTTGTCAGTCGAGGAGGTGACTGGTCGTCTCAAATCCGTAGAAGATCGATGGGACACTGATCAAGGTGGAGATGGTGAATCCCGACTTCTTCTCACGGAGGAGGAATGGGTGGCTCGGTCCAGGAATAAGAATCCTGGAGTGTCTTCCTCCACTGGAGCCAAAGGTCAGGGACCAAGCCACAATCAAGACCATGCCAAGTATGGTGTCCAGCCCAAAGGGAACTCCGTTGAGAATTCTACTGCAGCACCAAGATTCAAGCGCGACAAGTCTAAGGTAAAATGCTTCAATTGCAATCATCTTGGGCATTATGCAAGGGACTGTCGCAAACCTCGTCGAGAGCGCAAAGAACAAGTGAATCTGGTGCAGGCTCGACAGGAGGAACCACAACTGCTTATGGCACAAGTGTGTGCTATTGCCGAAGTCAATGAAGAAGCTCCTGGAGATGTGATTCTCAATGCAGTGCATGCACAAGTGAATCTTGGACGTGCAGAAGAGAAAAACAGTGGTGAGTGGTACCTTGATACCGGGGCCACGAACCACATGACTGGTTCAAGGGAGAATTTTGTTGAGCTTGATACTACAGTGAAAGGTTCAGTTAAATTTGGAGATGGCTCCGTTGTTGACATTTGTGGAAGAGGGACTGTGATGTTTTCTTGTCAAAGCGGTGAGCATCGGACTTTGACTGATGTTTACTATATACCAAGGCTACGAAGCAATATCGTGAGTCTCGGTCAGCTCGATGAGCATGGCTGCCAAGTCCTCATCGAAGACGGCGTACTCTGGATACGTGACAAGCAAAGAAGACTCCTAGCCAAGGTAACAAGAACAAGTGGTCGCTTGTATTTGCTGAATCTTAATTTGGCAGAGCCCATATGTCTGGCGGCGAGGTGCACAGAGGAAGCGTGGCGTTGGCATGCTCGCTACGGCCACCTAAACTTCCATGCGCTTCGCAACTTGGCACAACAAGGCATGGTGCGTGGGCTGCCAAACATTCAGACAGTGGAGCAAGTCTGCGATGGTTGCCTTGTAGGGAAACAACGCCGGGCGCCATTCCCACACGGCTAACTATCGTGCTGAGAATTTCCTTGAACTGGTACATGGTGATTTGTGTGGTCCGATCACGCCGGTTACGCCGGGGGGCAAGACATTTTTCTTGCTTCTAGTGGATGACCTCACTCGCTTCATGTGGATATCTCTGTTGAGGACCAAGGATGGAGCAGCAGAAGCCATCAAATAGGTCCAAGCTGGAGCAGAACTGGAGAGTGGTGCCAAACTCAAGGTGTTCAGGACGGACAGAGGAGGAGAATTCACTCGCGGATTTCGCCGTCTTGGGCAAATCTGGGAGTCAAGCGTCATCTAACGGCGCCGTATTCTCCACAGCAGAATGGTGTTGTCGAGCGGCGAAATCAAACAGTGGTCGCAATGGCGAGGAGTCTCTTGAAGGCCAAAGGAGTCCCTGGTCGGTTTTGGGGAGAGGCGGTCACTACAACCGTCTACATTTTGAATCGCTCTCCAACACGCAGCGTTGACGGCAAGACGCCTTTTGAGGCGTGGTATGGAAAGTGTCCGAATGTGCATCACTTCCGTACATTTGGTCGCTCGATATGTCAAGGTGGTCAAGCCGAGTCTCAAGAAGTCGGATGATAGAGTACCCTATGGTATTCATTGGGTACGAACCTGGATGCAAAGCCTATCGTAGGTTTGATCCAGCTCATGAGAAGCTTCATATTTCCCGGGATGTGGTATTTGATGAGGAAGCTAGATGGGACTGGAATGCAACGGAGCAACATGCAGCAGCAAATGCATTGTCGGGTGATGACTTCACTGTTCAGTATATTTATCACTCACCTGCAGATGACCAACGTGTTGATGACCCAGTTCATGGGAGTGGCTCTGAGTCATTGTCTCCAACGCGGAGTCCCTCGTCCGATGATGGAGTGCTATCGCCGGCGTCGGTTCAAGGGACATCTTCACCACCAGTACCTGCTGTAATCGCACCTGGGGGAGTGAAGTTTGCAACTCCACCAAGCGTATCATCTTCTACCACATCAGAAGACCCACAGCGCTATCGCTCACTGGAGAATCTCTATGAGAACACCACTGTATGTGAGCTAGCTGATTCCCTCAGCGAGCTCTGTCTCATTGCAGCTGAGGAACCAGATTCATTCACTGAAGCTGAAAAGCACAAGTGTTGGAGACAAGCAATGCAAGAGGAAATGAGTTCCATTATAGCTAATGAGACTTGGTGCCTAGTTGACCCTCCTGCAGGCCACCGTCCAATAGGTTTGAAATGGGTTTTCAAGATAAAGAAGAATGCTCAAGGAGAGGTGGTGAAGCACAAAGGCGTTTGGTGGCGAAAGGATATGTGCAAAGCAGAGGCATCGATTTTGAAGAAGTTTTTGCTCGGTGCACGAATGGAGACAGTTCGGTTGATGCTAGCTCTAGCAGCAAGAAAAGGATATGAAGTGCATCATATGGATGTGAAATCCGCCTTCTTGAATGGTGAGCTTCAAGAGGAAGTGTATGTGTGCCAACCACCGGGGTTTGAGGACAAGAACAATGGCCATAAGGTGATGCAGCTCAATAAAGCATTGTATGGGTTGCGACAGGCACCAAGAGCTTGGTAAACTAAATTGGACAGCTGCCTCAATTCGCTGGGTTTTGAGCGAAGTCCTTCGGAGCACGCGGTGTATAGAAGAGGTATCAATGCATCTTGCCTACTTGTTGGAGTATATGTTGATGATCTTTTAATTGTGGGCTCACACAAGCAGAGATATACAAGTTCAAAGGTGAGATGAAGAAACTGTTCAAAATGAGTGATCAGGGGATACTCGCTTATTATCTTGGAGTGGAGGTACACCAAGGCGATGGGATCACTCTAAACCGATCTGCATATGCCACAAAATATTGGAGAAGGCTGGCATGGCAGATTGTAACTCGTGTGAAGTTCCCATGGATTCAAAAATTAAACTGAGCAAGGTGAGTAAACATTCTCCGGTTGATGTTACTATTTATAGAAGCTTAGTTGGCAGCCTGAGGTATCTTATTCATACTGGATCGACATTGCATATAGTGTGGGGTATGTGAGTTTGTTCATGGAGGCGCCTACAACCGAGCATATGGTCATTGTTAAATGCATTTTGCGCTATGTAAAGGGAACAAAGACTCTTGGTCATTGTTATAAGAGATGTCACAAGATGAATCTAAATTGGTTGGTTTCAGTGACTCGATATGGCGGAGATTTGGACGATCAAAAGTACAACTAGAGTGCTATTCATGTTAGGAGTGCTCTGTCGGTTGGCAATCACAAAAGCGAAAATAGTTGCATTGTCGACTTGTGAAGCGGAATATATTGCAGCTACAACTGCTGCATGTCAGGGAGTTTGGCTTGCTCGGGTGCTTACTGACATGGTGAAAAAGGAGCTCGAAGCATCAAACTTCTAGTGGATAATAAGTCACCATTGCTTTGTCCAAGAATCCAAATCCTACATAACAAAGCAAACATATTGATACACGCTACCATTTCATTAGGCGTGTATAGAGGAAGGAGGATTGAAATTGATTTTGTCGAATCGAGTTTCATTTGGCGATGTTACGACAAAACCACTTGGGAGAATAAGGTTCTTGAGCTGCGAAGCAAGCTTGGCATGGTGGAGGTGCAAGTGAAAATAGGAGTGATTGTTGATGTATTTTCACTACAATCGTATTTTCCTTTAATGTTTTTAGCTCTGCTTTGCACGCTCAAGAAGAGAATTGCATTTTCAAATGGCGACTCTTTCGGATCATGGAGCCACTAATCTGCATATAATCGACTCATGGGATTAGCCAACAATAAAAGGAAGAAAGAACGAAAATGCCGCAGCTTAGTTGTGCGCGCGCAAATGTGCGCGTTCTTTGTTTCTCTCGAACTCTCTCGGGTTTTCTTCAGTAGCAAATCTGAAATGCCGAACTCTGAATTTTGCTTCAGAGGCTTCTGAAATTCAGTAGTTTTTGCTGTCAATGGCATGGGCGGTAGGAGGAAGAAGGGCATCTTGGACAAGATCAAGGAGAAGCTCTCCGGGCAGCAATAAGCCACGCACCCGTTGCGTAGCGCTACGTTTGAAAGATGAGCTGCCACGACGTTTGTAGCACAATAAGATGAGCTGAACAATAAAATACCCTTGGATCATTTTCGTACATGGCGACAGATATATAGCACCACAAGATTTTCTTCTAGCTCTAAGCCTGCACTGATATGAGATACCACAGAAAGAGAAGTGATACTATTAGCAAGCATCAATTTCTGCAGGCCCATCATCCCTCGGAGCTCTTCAACACGCATCTTCTTGTTGTCCTTGGCTCCTTTTCACACAAACACGCCTTACTGCATAGTGTCATGTCGGAAGCACCGACCGCCAAGGCAGCCCTGGCCTGCAGTTACGCCCCTGGGGCGCACCACGAGGCATGCGGTACGGTCCTATAGAACAGATCATGTTTAAGTACATGTGCACAAAGTATGCAGCCTGAGCGGCGCCCTGCACGCCCACGTGTCCTAGCGACACCTTGGCATTAGCGCGCCCAACGCGCCCTCGAGGGGTGCCCGGTGCCCTGCGCTCTCATAGCCTCGACGTCCTCACGGCCTCAGCACCCTCGCATCGTCGCGCCCTCGTGTCCTCACGATGATATGCCCTCGCGCCCTCGGGGTGCTCTCTCGCCCTCGGGGCCTCGCACCCTCAAGGTGCCCTCACGCCCTCGGGGCCTCGGAGCCTCGTGCCCTCACGCCCTTAGGGCCTATGAGCCTCAGGGCCTCTCGCCCTCACGGAGCACTCGGGGCCTCGCACCCTCATGCCCTCGGGGTGCCCTCGCGCCCTCACAGTGTCGAGCCCTCGCGCCCTTGGAGCCTCAGAGCCCTCGCGCCCTCGAGGAGCGCCTTGGTCCCTGCGCTCTCGCACCCTCGCGGCCTCGACGCCCTCACTCCCTCAAGGGGCACTCACACCCTGCGCTCTCGCACCCTCACGGCCTCGGCACCCTCGCTCCCTCGAGGGGCGCCCGACGCCCTGCGCTCTCGAACCCTTGCGGTCTCGGCGGCCTCGCGTCGTCGTGGCATTGCGCTCTCGCACCCTCTCGGCCTCGAGGGGCGCCCTGCGCTCTCGTGGTTTCGATCCCCACGGACGGCGTACCCTGGCACGAACCACCATCACAGCTCATTAAGTCTTGCATGTTTGTGCATGTCAGACTTAGTTTCTGAGCGACCATAGACTTGTGCATCACACATGGCATATCAGCACGTGTCGGACATGCACGTGAACTGAAATCAACAAAGAATCATAGATTCATGCAACCATGTCATTTGTGCAGCCATTGCTTAATTGATTTGATAAGACGAACAACCAAACTAAAAACGGACGCCCAACGTCATACGCCCTCTAGCTCCGGCACAAGCCCTGCCTACGGACGCGCCCAAGCGCCCTGCGGACACGCCCGAGTGCCTTTCCTCCACGTGCCCGAGCGCCCTGCAGCCACGCCAGGTGCCCTGGCGATCCAGCACCCGCGCCCTAGCACCCCTGCGACCCGGCGCTTCACACGTCCTGCGCCCCACGCCCTGTGGCCGCCTGGGCTTGCCATTTCGTCGAGCACCTTGTCGGCATCTGCTCCTAGCCGAGCATGGGTGCGTTCGCAGGGGCGCAGGCGGTGCCGACGGCCACGTCGGGCTAAGCCGGAGGCAGCGCAGGGAGGCGGTGCTGCCAACCACGCCGGGCCGAGCCGGAGGCGGCCCTGGCGGCCACATCGGGCTGAACCGAAGGTGGCACCGGGAGGCGCCCTGGTGGCCACTCTGGGCCAAGCTGGAGGCGGTGCTAGTAGGCGGTGCCGGGAGGCGGCCTTGGCAGCCACACCGGACCGAGCTAGAGGCGGCGCAGGGAGGTGGCGCCAAGGAGAATGACCAAGTCCTCCACCGGCCAAGGCAAAGAAAGAAAGGATGGAGAGACAGGGAAGAAAGACTGCATATAAGAGGACCACTCAGCGGAGTTGTGCTGGACAACATCACGTGACAGGGTAGCTTCACGTGGAAAAAGGGAAAAAATAAAGCACTATGCGCTAGGCTCTCACATGGAAAAAGATTAGCACAAAGATACTACATCAAGTCGTGTGCCCTGCTCGTGCGTCCTCCACCCTGCTTAGAGCGCCCTCACGTGCCCGTGCTCCCACGTACATGCATGTGTGTGATGCTGCGAGGATGTCTGCGACCACGTCGCCGGAACCGCTGTGCATATAGCAGAAATAATTGCCGAGCTGCCTAGTCCATCGCCGAACTACCGTGGATAAAGCACAGCCAGAATGAAGTGGACCTTGTACTCAAAAAGATAATTTTCATGTGCCCTCGCGGTGTCATGCCCTCAGGGTGCCCTCAGAGCCTCGCGCCTTCGAGGTGCCCTCGCTGTGCCCACGGGGTGCCCTCGCGGCCTCAGGGCCTCGCGCCCTCGGGGTCTCGGAGCCTCACACCCTCGCGGAGCCCTCGTGCCCTCGCGGTGCCCTCCCTCGGAGTGCCCACGGGGTCTCAGAGCCCTCGTGCCCTCGCAGTGCCCTCGGGGTGACCTCGGAGTGCCCACGGGGACTCAGAGCCCTCGTGCAATCACGGTGCCCTCGGGGTGCCCTCGGAGCACCCTTGGGGCCTCAGAACCCTCGCGCCCTTGGGGCCTCGCGCCCTCGGGGTGCCCTCATGCCCTCGGGGCCTCCGAGCCCTCGGATCGTCGTGGTGCCCTCGGGGTGCCCTCGCGCCTTCGTGGTGCCCTTGTGGTGCCCTCGGGGTGCCCTCACGCCCTCGGGCTCTCGGAGCCTCAGGGCCTCGCACCCCTTGTGGAGCCCTTGGGGCCTTGCGCCCTCACGGTGTAGCACCCTCGTGCCCTTGCGGTGCCCTCGGGGAGCCCTCGCGTTCTTGGGGTGCCCTCGGAGTGCCCACGGGGCCTCAGAGCCCTCGTGCCATCGCGGTGCCCTCAAGTGCCCCCGGAGAGCCCTCGCGCCCTCATGGTGCCCTCGGGGCCGCAGAGCCCTCGTGCCCTCATGATGCCCTCGGGGTGCCCTCGCACCCTTGGGGCCTTGTGCCCACAGGGTGCCCTCGCGCCCTCGTGGTCTCGGAACCTCGGGGCCTCGCGCCCTCATGGCATCGCTTCCTCGTGCCCTCATGCCCTCATGGCGTCGTGCCCTCGCGGTGCCCTCGGGGCCTCAGAGCCCTCGCACCCTCGTGGTGTCCTCGGGGCCTCGGAGCGTCGTGCCCTCGGGGTGCCCTCACGCCCTCAGGGTCTTGGAGCATCGGGGCCTCGCACCCTCGTGCCATCGCGGTGTCCTCGGGGTGCCCTCGGAGCACCCTTGGGGCCTTAGAGCCCTCGCACCCTTAGGGCCTCGAGGCCTCGCGCCCTCGTGGTGCCCTCAGGGTACCCTCATGCCCTTGGGGCCTCGGGGCCTCGTACCCCCGTGGTGCCCACGGGGTGCCCTTGCGCCCTTGGGGTCTCGGAGCCTCGGGGCCTCGCACCCTCATCGCGTCACGCCCTCCCTTGGGGTGCCCTCGTACCCTCATGGAGTCATGCCCTCGCGGTGCTGTCTCGCCCTCGGGGACTCGGAGCCTCGTGCCCTCACGGTGCCCTTGCGCCCTCGGGGCCTCGCACCCTCGAGGTGCCCTCGCGCCATCAGGGCCTTGGAGCCTCGTGCCCTCTGAGTGCCCTCGGGGTGCCCTCACGCCCTAGGGGTCTCGGAGCCTCAGGGCCTCTTGCCCTCGCGGAGCCCTTGGGGCCTCGCGCCCTCATGCCCTCGGGTGCCCTCAGGCCCTCGCGGTGCCTTCGCGCCCTCGCACCCTCACGGTGCCCTTGCGCCCTCATGCCCTCGGGTGCCCTCAGGCCCTCGCGGTGCCTTCGCCCTCGCACCTCACGGTGCCCTTGCGCCTCAAGGTGCCTCGCGCCCTTAAGGTTTCGGAGCCTCGTGTCCTCACGGCGTTGTGCCCTCAGGGTGCCCTCGGAGCCTCGCTGTGTCATGCCCTCAGGGTCTCGGAGCCTCAGGGCCTCTCGCCCTCGCGGATCCCTTAGGGCCTCGCACCCTTATGCCCTTGGGGGGCCCTCACACCCTAGCGGTGCCTGCGAGCCCTCGCACCCTCATGGTGCCCTTGCGCCCTCAGGGTCTTGTGCCCTCAAGGTGCCCTCGCGCCCTTGGGGCCTCGTGCCCTCAAGGTCTCAGAGCCTCGCATCCTCACGGTGTTGTGTCCTCGGGGTGCCCTCGGAGCCTCGCGGTGTCGTGTCCTCGGGGCCTCGGAGCCTCATGCCCTTGTGGTGCCCTCGCGCCCACAAAGCCTCGGGGCCTCACGCCATCGTGGTGCCCTCATGGCGCCGCGTCCTCACGCCATCATGGTCTCGCGACATCGCTCCCTCGCAGTGCCCTCAAGCCCACGCGGTAGCCTCGCACCCTCACGGTGTCGCACCCTCGCAGTACCCTGTTATAACATCCCAAAGTTCTGTTACCAAAATAAAAATTAATAAAGTTATTATTTTATTAGCTTTTCTAGCTGTCAAATATTTTTCTTAATTTTCTCTAATTTAAAAAGTGTTTTTCTATGTTAGAAAGAAAAAAAAATCAATTATTTACTTTCTTGGTTTTAAAGTCAAAAAGAAAATTTATTAAATTTTCTGGGATTTTATTGGATTTAAAGTGAAAAATAAAAATTTAATTAATTTCTGGAATTATTTAAATTGGAAAAGGAATTAAAATCACCAAAGACAAGATGCTTGGGCGAATTCTCCTACCCATCATTCATTCCTTCGCGGCTCGCCTGCTCACCATGTGCGATCGATGGCGCGTCCGATCAGTCGATCAGTACGGCGCGTCCGATCATCGATCAAGATCGGCAGCGTCCGATTATCGATCAAGATGGCATGTCCGATCAGTCGATCAGTATGGCGCGTCCGATCAGTCGATCAGTATGGGCCATCAGATTTAAATCGAACGGCCAAGCACCATCCGCTCTGTTCTTTTCTTGCTGTCATTGACAGGTGGGGCCAACTCCACAGTACCGTCTTCCACCTCACCTTCTCCTTCCTCCAGCTCCCTCGCCCGATGCCGCCATTAACGCCGCACGACGTTCTTTCAATTTCGTAATTCCCTCCCCCTTACCTCGCGTATTCATGCGCATTCAAATTGTCGGTTTCGCGCAATTATTTCATTTGCTCCCCTCGCTCATGCGCATTTACACCGCCGTTCGCCGTCGCCGCCGAGATCGCCGCCTGCACGATCTCCACCTCCCGATCTCCCCTCGGCCTTTAAAATGGAGCACCAGGTGCGCATTCTTCCCCTCCACCCAACGCCCCAACTCTCCCCCCAAGCTCTCTCTATCGTTGGCATTTAAAATTTCTCCGGCGAGCACCAAAGCTTTGTTCTCCGTCTTCTTGACAACGTCTGCTTTCTCCGCGATTCGACCGCGTCATCGGCACCACCTCGTCACCGCCCATCTCGGCGCACCTTTCCTACCAAGACTACGAGAACACCCTCGCCGACCACTCCATTGAGCTCGTCGTCGTAAGGTACCCTTAAGGTTCAACATCTCCTCTTCGCTTTGCTCACCTTGGCGTAGCTCGCCATTGCGCATAACACCAAGAAGTTGTAGTCGAGCACGTCATCGTTCTTGCATTAGATGATCGTAACTTTCTTGAGTAGATAGTCGTAGTTTCCTTCAACCAGGTAGTCGTAGTTTCCTTCAACCAGGTAGTCGTAGCTTTCTTCGACCAGATAGTAGTAGTTTCCTTCGACCAGGTAGTCATAACTTTCTTCAACTAAATAGTCGTAGTTTTCTTCGACTAGGTAGTCGTAGCTATCTTCAACCTGATAGTCGTAGTTTCCTTCGACCTGGTAGTCATAGCTTCTGCCGACTAGGAAGTCGTAGCCTTTCTTTCTACCAGTGTTGTCGAAATCTCTTTCGACTAGTGTTGTCAAAATCTCTTTTGACCAATAGAGTCGAAACCTTTCTTTCAACCAGTGTTGTCAAAATCTCTTTCCACCAAGGCAGTCAAAACCTTTCTTTTGACTAGTGTAGTCGAAATCTCTTTCGACCAATACCAAAATCTTTCTTTCGACCAAAGTCGCGATTGAAATCTCTTTCGACCATCGATCAAGTCTTTCTTCGACCGGTAAAGAGAAATCTCTTTCGACCGAAATAAACCTTTCTTTCGACTAGTGTCATCGTAACTCCTTCCGACCACGCAAGATGAATAGTACTTGGAGATGAACAGTGTTCTAAGTGAACAGTTCTTAGAAGAAGAACAGTACTCGGATTTCATCTTTTCTTGTGCTATCCAAACTTCTGTATGTTCGTTCTCCTTCATATGAACTCCAAATCAGTCGATTCTTGTTCCTAAATTCTTATAAATTCAATATCTACCTTCCAGAAGTAAAATTATTTAATTTGGAGCTTCTTTGTATCTTCATTGGAATTTATTTGTATTTGTTTGTTCTTGTTGTATTTTCGCATATAGATTTCGACGACTCCGGAGAAATTGAATTAGAAGAAGAAGAGTCCTTGAGCAAGGCAAGTTATACCTATGATCATATTTTATCCCATTATTTCAAATTATTTAAATTATATTTTAAATTATTATTGCATGCTTATTTTTATTCAACGTAATTTAAATTCCTGTTTCAAATTTGTAGTTATGCCTAAATCCATTGTATGGCCAATCGATATTTGAATGAAATATATTGTCACCCTAGATAAAAACCTAGTTGATACAATAGTATGAACTGGGATCATTTGAAAATATTATGCAAAGACATGCTTAGACCAAAAATGTTTAGTTTGAGAAATTTTAGCCAAATGATTAACTATTGTTTAAAAGTCTATGACATTGGCTTGTCATGAAAGATTTTGCAAATGATTTTGAAAAGCAAAAATAAAAAATTGGTTTGGACTTGAGCAAAATGGATAGCTAGTGGGTGCAGGTTTATGCACGGGCTCAATCTGGGTAGGATTGAGACCCAGGGGTTATTTTAGAAGTCGTCCAAATCAGTTAAGGACCGGTCTTCGAGCCGCATCTTGCTAAGCTACATCGTACTTCCACATGTCTCGAATGGGAGGGACCTGGCTAACTAATTTGCAATATTCCACCGTAGTTGTGCCATGTTGATGTGTGGGTGTTAGGATGACCTACTTTTATATATTCTCATATGGCGCAAGAGGGGGCTTGAGTCCGGCGGGTGGTTAGCCCAATGGAAGCGAAACCTTAGCGAGGCAGGACTACAGTGGGATGACGCATTGTAAAGGCCTTGACATGTGCTCTAGACTGTTTACCTAAGGTAGTGAGCAGTGGTATCGACGGATGCCAAACAAACTAGAGAATTCATGTCTTGTGGGTAAAGTTGTACTAACTTTGTAGAGTGTAAAACTATTCGAATAGCTATGTCCACGATCATGGATATGCTGAGCAAAGCCACTCAAAGTTAGACTTTGATTTTGTTTTCAAAGGACTTTATCAAATGACTTTGGATTTCTATCCAAATGGGAAGTGGGCAGGAAGCCATGTGATAGAAGGGTATCCATCACCATATTTCATATGGATGTTATCATACTATAAAACTTGAGAATTTATAAAATAAATTTTAGTTATAAAATAACTGCTTTGGAACCTAGTACAAATATTTAAAGAAAACATTGTTTTATACAAATTCAACCAATAAACCTTCCTTTGATATATCCATGCATGCATTAACTCGGTTATTGGGTGTAACTTGTGAGCACGGAAGTTGTGCTCACCTTTACTTCATGCAAATGAATTTCAGAGGAGAAAGACTTCACCACCAGTGTGGATCTCGACGACTAGGCCGCTACCCTAGTTGATTGCCTGTGGCAGATCAGCTGGACTCCACTACTTCTTCGTCTCCCGCTGTGTTTGTTTAATATTGGCTTGTAAGCCTCTCTTCTAATCAACTCTGCTTATTAATAAAGTTATGCGAATTATGGATGTTACCATATTTGTTTACTGTGTGAACTAGCCACTGATCATGGGACTAGTTCAGAAATGCACAGAGGATTTGGGGTGTTACTCTCGGGTCCGACATGTGCCCTCGCAGCCGCCCTCGCGCCTCTGGAGTTCTCGGCCCCTCGTCGACCGCCTCACGCCGCTAGAGCTCCCAGCGTCTCTGGAGCGTCCGCTGCTTCGCACAGCCCTGCGAGGCCCCTCGTGTCGGCTTCGTGCAAAGCTACCAGAACTCTTCTGAAATATCAACCTCTGCATAAAAGACACAATTTAAGACTGCCCCTTTTGCCGTTTCCCCGAAACACCAAGGGGCAGGGGGGCTACTGTTGGAAGAATAATTTACCCCCTTACTAGTGGGACCTACCCCACAAAATTAACACCTGCTAAACGGATCCAGAAATGTAATTACCTTGCAAAGGCCGATTGTACCCCTCACTTGTACTCATAGTGTAGCTATCCCCCAAGGGGTATTTTGGTCATTTGTACATGCCCAAGAGCCTATAAATAGCCCATGTATCTCTCATTTGAGGGGGAGCTCTCTTGAGCAATAAAGAATCATATTAAATCAGAGCCCTGGGGCTCCTCCCTAAGTAACCCCGTTGGCTCATCGACAGGAGTAAGGCGGTCCTCTCGGACCTCCGAACCTGTATAAATCCTCGTATTATTTTTACACTCGTGGACAATGGCCTGTCAGACGGCCAACGTCCACCCCCTCACTCGTGTTTGGTTTTTACACCTACAACATCCATGAATCTCTTTGGTGTTGATTGATTTGCTCTGTTGGTTTTCCCCTTTTTCCTTCTCTTCTTGATCTTGTTGTGCCAAGGATGTGTAAGAGATGGAGATAACCTCTGAAATCAATCTCCACCCATCTAGGCACTTTCATGGCAAGTTGATGAAGAAACCCGATTTTTGCTCGAACACATCTAGAGCCATCTTGTTCATCATTCATCCGCAAGCAAGTCATATTCATCATCTTTGGTTTTTGTTCCCTTTTTGTGCAACTTTCCTTTAAACATGAAAATGTTATAAATTTGGCAATGATTTTCTTAATAGTTGATTGGAATACGTTCCTAACATCCTAGAGAGAGTGCATACCAAATCTCAAGTGATTTGGAGCTTTAGATTGGGAGTTAGCTCATTTTTAGGTTTTGATCAGGTTTTGGTGCAGCAGAGCTTGACGAATCAAAAGATCCTATTTCTCTTAAGTTTTTTTGGGATAGATTTTTAAGGTCATGACCCAGCCTTGGTTCAAGTTTTAAGTATTTTGGATCTACGGATCAAAAGTTACATGGATTTTTGAATGTGAAATAGTGTTGTTTTTGCACGGTTCATGATCTGAAATTACTGTAGCACTTTGATTTTCAGAATTTTTTGATTCTTGATCTTCATAGCTTCTCATAGCTATTGGAGTAAAGAGTTGGTGAGTAGTTGAGGGAAAATTTGAAGGCACTATTCAAGCCCTCCCCCCCTTCTGTTGGCATACCGCTCCTACAAAAATATTAACAATGAAATGATGCATTACAAGTACCGAAATGACCCAAACAATTGAAATAAGTATTGACACCACTGAAACAAGTATAGAAAATAATGAAAACAAAAAGATAGCACTAACATACTGCCTAGGGAGTATTTACATGCCAACTTAGGATTTACATGCCAACTTAACTTATAGGGGGCAAAATAAAAGATAATTAATATGGATGGATGGAATTTTCTCAATAAAAAATTGTTCCTACACCAATCAAACACTTACATATCACAGAATAGTGGCGCAGCTAGAAAGCTTTCAATGAGAGTGTATACTTCATGCACAAGTCTTAAAAGCTTTGTTCAATGGATTCATACTTAGCCTTGTTACCTATATACTCCGCAGGTTTTTCAGTTTTTTTTGCATACCGGGCACGCCATCTAGCTCCACCCGTCACAGATGGGACATAAAATTTCTCATTCCGCTGTCCACATCACGCAGCCTGCAGTTCATCGCAAGCACATCCCCTGGCGAATGGTTGGACGGGGCTCGGCCATATGCTAACCAAAACACCCGACTATAAGGCGCATGTAGAACATGAGCAAACACCACAGTTCCAACGAAGAAACGTCTTATCCTCACCGAGGACCACCATTCAATAATGCATGTAGCAAATCTGCGAATGTTTACAAGCAGATTCTGAAGCTGCCAACTTGACAACTTGGCAGCTCAAGATTGTAGTATATCATTTGATCATATCCTATTATTCGTTTATTCTATTCCAGTCGATCCTACAAATTAAAGAAAAAAATATATCTTGAGAGGCTATTGGACCACCAGTTTTCCTACTGGACTATAAACGACAGTTTCCGCATATTCAGAGTTATAGGATTACTATACATCCACCCTCAAGTTTCTTTCTCATGTAGCATAACCCAAAAATCCATTGACTACAATGTTCACAGATGCACACCTTCCCCTCTACAATACAATTCAGTCCGGTTTTATGGCTACATCATTCACTTCCATAGTAGCAACATCAACTGCATTCCAAAGGGCGCTCAAACTTTGTTGGCGATGTTGTCTTGGCTGAACTGCCTTCCAAAGGGTGCTCTGACTTTGGTGTCGTCTCGGCTGTATTTTTCTTAGGTTTAGCTTCCTCGAACAACTGAAGAAGTAGAGTCCGCATATTCTTTCTTAATGCAGAAGCCTCTTCAGGTTGAAACCATCCTTTGCCAAACTAACAGAAAAAAAAATAGAGAAAAAAAATGAGCCAGAAGCATCTGTGGACAGGCCAGAGTGTTCTGCAAGCAGTCAAGCACACATAATATAAAATGTTCAAGACATTAACAAATAGTGACTAACCATAGAAAGGTCTTTCTTGTGAAGCCTTTCAGGTGCCTCCTCAATAAAGCGCTGCATATAGTACAAAACAAAGAGGCCACAATCGTATTCATTTTCCTGCTGTGGAACCTGGCAACAAAAGGTAAGAGTGTAAGGGTAATTACAAGATCAAAGTGTGGAAGAACAAACACAACGTCTAGAATCCAGATGTTCTCAACAACCATATATAAAGAAAAGAGAATATCTACTTCTAAAAAATGTGGATGCCCACCTGTAATTTTATTTTTGACAATGGCCTGAACTTTTGAGTCATTGCCAAATTAATACCTGTACTTCTAATTTTGGCAATTTACTGCCTGTACTTTGTAAATTGAACTTTATACCTGCTATCTTAAGAATTGGTTACTAATATGGACAAACTGTCCTGGGAGCTCTAAGTGATCGTCTTAGCACCTATTTTGTACCAAAATTTTCATCCTTCCATAGCTAACAATCAATTTTCTCAATAATATAGGTGTATAATTGCACAGATTTCAGCAATACAGATGGTGAATGAACATCACAGGTGGGTCTGATGCAATTTTCTCAACAGAGGTCTAAATAACACTTTTGTTTTTATACAATTATGAAGTGAAACATATCAA
Source organism: Hsuehochloa calcarea (assembly GCA_036346395.1). Taxonomy (NCBI): domain Eukaryota; kingdom Viridiplantae; phylum Streptophyta; class Magnoliopsida; order Poales; family Poaceae; genus Hsuehochloa; species Hsuehochloa calcarea. Next base: position 65,506 of record JAYEVG010000051.1, read on the forward strand.
AGCACAAACTATTGGATGCTGCAACCATATAGGCACATTTTACCAGCTAAAGATAGCCTATAAAACGCATATTGAAGTACATGCATTTCAAGGGAAAGAAACACTGAGTTACCGCAATCGGTTTCTTCTCAATTTTACGAGGAAGGTTCTTCCACACCATTTCTTGTATAGGAAATTCTACTAAAGAACCATTTTTATTCAGGTAGTACCATTCTTCTTTTAAGAACCTGCAAACAAATACACAAGGTTTTAAAAATATAATTTAAATAATACAGCAAAAATCTAACAATATCATGTAAGTTTTCAGTTTTCACACCTTGACAAGAAAAAATAATGGGATGCACTAAATAGCCCACATTCCAGAACTTAGGTTTACATCCAAATGCATAAATGTATGAAATTAGTAAGACTTCAATTATGAAGAAGAACAATTAAAACAAAATGTTAGCCTTTGTCACATCTGTGTGATCGTGTTGTAGTTGTACAAATAAAAGCCACATGAGTAGACCAAATAACAGACCAGTTACAACTGCTAAAAGATTTTGAGACTACGTACCTGTCAACAACACTGAAAATCAATCTGCTGCTATGAAACTTCAGTGAATCCAAATGAAGTATGATGGGACCTGATTGATCTTCCTTTGCTGGCATACATATAATGACCAGGCTCCAGTGTGTACTGACCAATTGGAACCACAAAAAGAAACAGGCTCAGCCTTTAATAAAAGATTAGAAGTAACAGATAGCTCCAGCATAGGTAGGTTAAGATATGCATCAGTGATCAGGTTATGTTGCAATAAAATTTGAATCCATTAAGGCGAAGAGGCATACACAATAGATTTAAAGCACACCTCCTTCCTAGCGATTACGAGATGTAAAAAGACCCACTTTGTTCTGCAACGATCAACTGAATATTAAGGCAAAAGCTGAATAATCATTTATGTCTTTATGATCAGGGTTTACAAAACCGGAAACCGGAACCGGATGGGTTCCCAGTCCCCACCAGTTTGCCGGAAGCCAGCTGGAAACCGCTCCCAGATTTCCTCATAAAAACATGAGTCGGTGGGAATCACCAGTATTCTTAAGGAATTGCTCAGTGTCAACCATAATAAGCAATAGCTAATTATGGTGTAAACTTAAACTGACATTAACTCAGCACTTATCAGTTTTTTGAACCCTGGGGATTACTGTCCCAGACTACCAAGGGCACAGCAAACCACAACTACAAAGCTCAGTATTTTTGTAGAGGCCGGGGCGGGGATGAATTAAGGCTTTGGCGGGAGTCACAGGACCTACTATTTTGTAGTTGTATTTTGAGCTCTTTATTCCTTGACGCCTAGGCATATGAATTAAATTATATTCAAAAATATTTTAAAAAGGTACCAAAAGGATAATAGTTGAAGGTCCTTCCCACTCTCTAATGACCCAAACAGGTTACAGCTCCCGAGAGTCTGGTACATCTTAGTAGTCTCTCTCTTGGTCTGTAAACCATGGGGCCTAACTAATCCTGTCTAACTAATCTTTGTTAGATATGTTATCTATGTATTTTGCCTAGGGCGTTCTTTGCATATTAACAACTCTATATATGTTATATATTGGTCTTTTGGCCCATTGGAATAGACAAGGAAGTCTCATTCCAACTTGGTATCAAAGCAAGGTTAGAGTTAGGGTTTTGCCGCCGCCACCACCCTCCCCGTGTCCTCTGTTTTTCTACCGCTCCCCGTGTCCACTGCTTCCGCCCACCCTCCCATGCAATTTT
>JAYEVG010000073.1:600000-800000 GCA_036346395.1 Hsuehochloa calcarea
ACGGTTCAAGAAGGTCTACGACCCTTTGCAAGAAGATCTCGACCACTACAAGAAGACCTACGACTAGTTGATTCGATTGGAGCTATCTACGACCAGAAAAGCGAGCACAGTACTCGTTGGACACAATCTACGACCAAAGATAGCATGGACTCCTCGAGACCACCCTAGGACCAGTTCTACGACCAGATCTTCGACCAGAAATACGCAACACAAGGTGCTGCGTCACCGTTTTGGAAACTAATAAGACTTTGTAAACGTAACGAGGTCGGAGTCCAGGTTGTGTACGCCTCATCCCATGGCCGCACAACCCTAGGTCGACCTCCTCACGTTCCCCTATATATATCTGAGAGTCGCCATAGTTTAGAGGCGGGTTTTTCTTAGATTATTCTGCCAATTGCAGTTTCGCCGATTATCGGTTTGAGGAACCCCACTTGTAAACTTCATCCATATCCGCAATACAATTCAGATTAAATCTACCTTGTCCTTGTGAGTTGCTTCGATTGCTTGCAGGAACCATAACCTTCGTGGTAAGGTCGATCGCGTGCAAGCGTGGTCGATAACGACAGGCGTGCGGGTGTAGCGAATTGCGAGGTGACAATCTGTTGGTCGGAAGCCTCAAAGCGTCAACGTCCTCACGACGAACCAAATCGAACCTATCGGAAGATCGGGCCGCCGTGACTCATCAAGTGGTAATATCAATGATCATGGCGAACAACCCATTGTTCACCACTCTACCACGTACTTCCCTTAACCGAGAGAAGGATGACGACGGAAAGGCTCTAACCCCGGTGCTCACCGCCACCTGGCAACCGTAAAGCACACTAAATATATCATTCAAAAGTACACAACATAGCAATGGAACAAAATAAAATCAATCGCAACCCGAGACTTAGCCAATACACTCCCAAATCTCAATCTGTCCAAACAGACAGCTATCAAAGGAAAATCCAAAACTTTTGAGTAAAAACTCCAAAAGTCATGAATTCAATTTTTCTAGAATCTAAACTAGCATATCTACAACTTCTGAAGTGAACTAAAGATCAAATAATCCCATCTAAGCCTTTGTTTTTAATTTCAAAGACCGTTCTGTCATCTTCGGTACTACTGACTCAGGAATTTCGTAACTTTTATTTGGTACATCCAAATTCAATGGTCTAGGACTCACTGGAAAGATAACAAAATTATCTACAATAATTTAGTTGGTGAGATTCTCTAATTCTGCAATTAACATGATCTAATATACAGTTGAAAACTTGATGTCAGAATCTGACAGTCCGAAGGAACAGTAATACAAGAAAAATCCATATCTTTCAAATGACTGAACCAAAATTCATGATCTTTATCAATCTAGAAAGCTAAAAAAATGTACTACGAAATTTTGGTTGGGAGACCCCCCCCCCCCTGAATCAGCCATTATCTAAATCTTATCTATTAAACAAGACAACTGTTGTAATCTCGTCAGGTTTCTGGACAGCAGTAAGGATACTAACGTATCTCCCAATCTACAACTCCGAATTAGGTGATCTCAGTGCCTATAGAAATCTGATGACAAACCCCTCAAATCTCTAGGAGATGACAAATCCAAATTTCACAATTATGGAACCCAAAACTACAATGCAATACTATCAGCAGAAAACTGGTCTGCTACCCGAAACTACAGTTATGTCCCCTTCTGTTATTAAATCATATCTCACAAACCACATGTAATAATTACATGTTAATTTATATAAATATAGATACACAAGTTCTCTACAAGCTGTAAAAATTTCAGCCCAAGCCGTGATCGTTTGACCATTCAAACAGATCACCTACCAACACTACTTTGTGTTAAAACTGTAGTAGTCTATACTGACAAAACCCCTCTAAAAACAGGTCCTCCTCTCAACTAATCATCAATCCAACCATACAAATCTAATATTGACAAGTAAAGAAAATACTGACCAAGTTTGAGCCCGATCAGATGACGTTTGATGCTCTGATCGATGTCTTGATGAAAACTGCGCAGGATCACCCGAGATGGAACAGAGAGATGGAGGGTGGTGGCTGGTTTGGGGGAAAAGGAGGAGGGGGCACAAGGGAAGGGTGAGGGAGCTAGGGTTGGCTGCCCCTCTCCCCAAAATCAGCCCAGGTTTTCTTACTTAGCGAACAAACCCTTCTGAAACCTCAAATTCTGACTTTTTCCCTCTTTTCATTCCCTTAATTCCTCCTCTAATCTTATTGCACTCACTAATGATAGTCGGGATATTACATTCCTATTTATGACAAACCTCTGATTCTATAGTTTTCTCCCATGCTTCCGTCCCCAAGACCGTCCCAGAATCTGTCGAGGAAGTCCGCTTCAAAATTTTATATCTTTAATTCTAAAACTTTAAAAGATATGAACGATACTAGTTCTGAAAACTACTCAAAATTTTATAGTTTATCCAAGTTATCACAAATTTCTAATTCTTTCGTTTACTAGATGAAAACAGCTCATCAACATGATCTCTGCTAATGACGACTGAAATCTAGACAGTGGCCTTCCGAAGGCTGTAACGTTTCGCTCGCTAACCCGAATCTATGATCTAGACCTTCCTGGAAATCTAACGAAAATATATACAACTTTTCTAATTGGACAAAAATATATAATACTTTATAAAAATCAAATCATGTGGACCACTTTCGTTCTTCCTATTTCAAGATGAGTACATTCCGTACATGTCTAATTGTGATTGTCGCCAACCATCAAACTGCAGATATCAAGAGATCTCCTTAGGTTCCCTAAATGGCTAGTTATCAATGAATTTAGAGAAACACTAGATGAGAAGAGTTTTCTTGTAACACCTGGCCCAACACGGAGCCCAGAATACCATCAAACTACCCTAGCTATCAATTTTAACATCAATTATCAATAAATTACATCAAGCATCTAATTGATAAAACCCGTCCACGAGTCACATTAACACAAGCATAACGATATGGCTATCATAGAAAATTATTTTCTAGGAAGCATAGCAAGATAATAAACCAAGATTGAAGCAAAACCAATCGAATAAAGTCTATTAAATGAATAATCAACTCCAACCTATCATCTATGGCTAAGCAATACTGTCATGTCCTACTAATAAATCATCAAGTTATAAAATTATTTATCATGTACAATAAATCAAGTAATCGAGAGTAGGTTGTGGTTCTAAGTGCGCTAGCTCTTCCCAAGTGAAACATCGTCAACGTCACCTAAAAATAACAAAAGAGTAAGAGTGAGTCCATGACTCAGCAAGAACAATAATAAACAATGGACAATGGGAAATTCAACCATACACAATATCAACATCAACATCATCTTCTCATACTCAAATCTCAATTTCTCTTTTCATCAAATGCAAGGTGTCTCCACACTACATGCCCACATGCACTTTCCTTCATGTATGCCGGTATAGCATGGGTGGACACTCGCGACAATGTTCACCCTTTTATCAAGCATGTCCTTAAAAGATCGGGGATCTCCTCCACTCTTGTGGAGTCTCTACCAACAAGGTAAACGTGTGGTCACCATGATCACCTTCTCTTATGCAATGATGCTTATGAATGCACAATTTATCATAGGTTCATCAATAATATCAACATACAATATTCTTGAATTCATCAATATGATTAATGTCATGACCATTCACATTGTTTGCAATTAAATAAGATAAAAATATAATCAATATAATGGTAATGAGTGATATAAAATATAGCAATCTACCATCAAACAATTTCTATCTTGCACTTGCCTCTTTATCCCCTTGGAGCTGGATAGCAAAGCGGCGATAGGGCACTAGAGGTCACACTCCCTGGACAAATCACAACATCACAGCACCCACACTTTACACTAATCGTCATCGCACGTCTACGTCAAACCGACCCAATTATCCCAAAACTACTGGATGCATTACCCGTTGTACCAGTAGAAAAATAGCTCTAACTTATTCATCTAAACTCTAAATATTGACACCCAATACTTTATGGAATCCTCATGAAAAACCTACAACTTCCTATTTACGATGAACCTCTGATTCTATAGTTTTCCCCCATGCTTCCGTCCCCGAAGACCGTCCCAGAATCTGTCCAGGAAGCCTGCTTCATAATTTTATATCTTTAATTCTAAAACTTTAAAAGATATGAACGATACTAGTTCTAAAAACTACTCAAAATTTTCTAGTTTATCCAAGTTATCACCAATTTCTAATTCTTTCGTTTACTAGGTGAAAATAGCTCATCAACACGATCTCTGCCAATGACACCCGAAATCTAGACAGTGGCCTTCCGGAGGTTGTAACGTTTCGCTCGCTAATCCGAATCTATGATCTAGACCTTCCTAGAAATCTAACAGAAATATATACAACTTTTCTAATTGAACGAAACCCTGAATTCGAGCCTAAACACCACGAATTTCCCGCAAGGTTCTGCATCCGACGAACTAAGGCATGCTAAAACCTAACCTTCCCTAGGGAAAAACAATATACGAAATGTACAGTGACTAATCCAAGGTAAAATCTATGTATTAACAGGAGGTTGCCCTTGATGAACACGACGGATCATGAGAACTCGCGAAAATCCTCCTATTTTCCTTCCTTCCCTTCTTTCCCTCCTCCTTCCCTTGTTGTCGTTTCCTTCGTTATCCTTGCCACGGCAGAAGATGGAAACTCACATGGCTGCCATGGCACAGCTCAACGGAGGATGGGTTGCCACTGCAGGGGCGCGGCAGAAGAAGGTTTGTCACGGTAGGGGCGCGGTAGATGAAGGGCTGCCATGGCATGGTTTGGCAGGGCATCGGCTTGCCATGGCAGGGTTTCGCAGAGGTGCGGCAGGGCATGGACAGGGGCCGGTGGCTAGGGTTTTGCCTCCGGCACCTCCCCTTGCACTCTTATGGCCGGCCGACATGACTTGGGCCGGGCATGGCCTACTGCACCTTCCCCCTCCTCTTCCCTAATGGGCTTTAGACCCTGCTTAAATCTCCTAACTGGTCAAATAAAAACTGAGTATTATATTTATATACTTTATCATTAGAAATACAAAAATGCTCCAAAAGGTATCTATGGTATTCTCTTTTGGTGTCGAGCCAACCATAGGTTTCCATGTCTATATTTGCAAAAAGTGCATGATGCACTATTCAAAAAATATTCAAAAGTTGGTAAATTTAGTGCATGTAATGGCTGGCCACAGCTACAAAATTTTGATATCAAATTTAGCCATATTGTACGGTATCACATAAGAGAAATGGAGCATCTGTTTCTATGCACAGTAAATGTGTTTCTTGTCTTTTTGTTCTCAATACAAGTGATAAAATTATATTTGAAATTTGAAGTACATAAATTTGTGTGTACTACATTCATGGCTTTTTAGGTTCCTTGTTTTTAACCAAACAAAGCCGAGTATTCAGGCGCTGGCAAAGGAGCTTGAGCATAATAAGTGTGAGTTACCGGAAAAGTTTGTGGCTGGTGGTATTATCGCCAAGTTACCACCTTCTTGGTCGGATTTTGCTACCTCTCTAAAACACAAGAGGCAGGAGTTCAGTGTTACTGATCTCATTGGCACTCTTGGTGTTGAAGAGAAGGCGAGAGCAAAAGATACTCATGGCAAGAAAGTTGCTGCTGAGGGAGGTTCCAGTGCCAATTTGGTGCAGAAGAAGAACCCTCAGGCTATCCACAATAAGAAGAAAAATAAGCCTTTTGTCAAGCCTAAGGCTAATCTCGAGTTTAAGAAGAAAGGCAAAGGAAAGGGCGTTTGCTTTGTGTGCGGTGATTACGCCATTGGGCTAAGGATTGTCCGGATCGCAAGGATAAGCGAAGAAGTCACCAACATGATTATTAGTGATGCCGAAGAACATCGGGGTACGGTAATTATTTACATACAGTTCTCTCTGTTTGTCAATCACCTGAGTGGTGGGTTGACACTGGTGCTAATATTCATGTGTGTGCTGATATTTCCTTCTTTTCATCTTATCAGGTCTGTCGAGGTTGCTCCTTGTTGATGGGGAACGGATCGCATGCAGCTGTTCATGGTGTTGGTATGGTTGATCTGAAGTTTACTTCGGGAAAGACCGCGTACCAAGAACGTCAGACATGTCCCTCCATAAAGAAGAATCTGTCGTGGATCTCTCTGTGTAGAGATGGTTTTAGGCTTACATTTGAGTCCAATAAATGTGTCGTGTCCAAGTATGGAACATTTGTTGGTAAAGGTTATGAGAGCGGAGGCTTGTTTCGTTTCTCTTTGATGGATTCCTATAATAAAGTTGTGAACCATGTGTGTAACGATGATGATGAATCTAATGTTTGGCATTCACGACTTTGTCATGTTAACTTTGGGTGTATGACGCGCTTAGCCAATATGAGTTTAATCCCGAAATTCACTTTGGTCAAAGGTTCTAAGTGCCATACGTGTGTTCAATCGAAACAACCTCGCAAGCCTCACAAGGCGAAAAGAGGCGAGGAATTTGGCACGTTAGAACTCATTCATTCCGATTTGTGCGAGATGAATGGCGTGTTGACTAAAGGTGGAAAGAAATATTTCATGACGCTTATAGATGATTGCACTAGATTTTGCTATGTGTATTTATTGAAAACAAAAGATGAAGCATTTGATTTCTTTAAGATCTATAAAGCTGAGGTAGAAAACCAACTTGAGAGGAAAATCAAGCGGGTAAGGTCTGATCGTGGGGGGGAGTATTTTTCAAATAAGTTTACTTTATTTTGCGAGGAACATGGAATTATTCATGAGAGGACGCCTCCCTATTCTCCCGAATCAAACGGGGTTGCCGAAAGAAAGAATCGCACTCTAACTGATTTGGTTAACGCCATGTTAGACACTGCGGAACTTTCTAAGGAATGGTGGGGTGAGGCTATATTGACCGCGTGTCATGTCCTGAATAGAATTCCTACAAAGAATAAAGAAGTAACACCATTCGAGGAATGGGAAAAGAAGAAGTTGACTCTCTCATACTTGCGCACCTGGGGATGTTTGGCCAAAGTTAACATGCCAATTGTCAAGAAGCGCAAACTTGGACTAAAAATTGTAGATTGTGTATTTCTTGGTTATGCTATGCACATCGTGGGTTATAGGTTCTTAATTATAAAAACTGGAGTACCTGACGTGCGTGTTGGTACAATCATAGAGTCCAGAGATGCTACAATTTTTGAGAATGAATTTCCTATGAAATGTGATGTACCTAGCTCATCTAGTCAAGAACCTATAATTTCCCTTGATTCTTTTGTGCCGATAGAACATGTTGTACAAACGCCTATGGAAAATCCTGAGGAGGATAACAATGAAGTTACTCGAAAGAGTAAGAGACAGAGGATTGCAAAATCTTTTGGTGATGATTTCATTGTATACCTCATGGATGACACTCCAAGAACCATTGAAGAGGCATATTCTTCTCCTGACGCTGACTACTGGAAGGAAGCAGTACGGAGTGAGATGGATTCTATTATGTCTAATGGAACTTGGGAGATCGTTGACCGTCCTTATGGGTGTAAACATGTAGGATGTAAATGGGTTTTCAAGAAAAAGCTTAGGCCTGATGGTACAATTGAAAAGTACAAGACAAGGCTTGTGGCCAAGGGTTATACTCAGAAAGAAGGCGAGGATTTCTTTGATACTTATTCACCGTTGTCTGATTGACCACAATTCGAGTACTACTTGCCTCGGTCGCTTCTCATGGCCTTCTCGTTCATCAAATGGACGTTAAGACAGCTTTCCTAAATGGAGAGTTGGAGGAGGAGATTTATACGGATCAGCCAGACGGGTTTGTGGTAGAAGGTCAAGAAGGAAAGGTGTGCAAGTTGTTAAAATCTTTGTATGGCCTAAAGCAAGCACCTAAGCAATGGCATGAGAAGTTCGACAAAACTTTGACATCTCTGGTTTTGTTGTGAATGAAGTCGATGTGATGTGTGTACTATCGCTATGGTGGGGAGAAGGAGTGATCTTGTGCTTGTATGTTGATGACATATCGATTTTTGGGACCAACCTCAATGTGATTGAGGAGGTCAAGGACTTCTGTCCAAGAGTTTTGAAATGAAAGATTTGGGAGTGGTGATGTAATTCTTAACATTAAGCTACCGAGAGGAGGTGATGGTGGGATTACACTTGTGCAATCCCATTATGTGGAGAAGGTCTTGAGTCGCTTTGGTTATAGTGACTGCAAGCTGCTTTTACTCCTTATGATCCTAGTGTGTTATTGAGGAAAACCAAGAATAACAAGGGATCAATTGAGATACTCCCAGATTATTGGCTCATTGATGTATTTAGCTAGTGCTACGAGGCCTGACATCTCGTTTGCTGTGAGCAAGCTAAGCTGGTTTGTTTCGAATCCGGGAGATGATCATTGGCGTGCTCTTGAGAGAGTGATGCGCTATCTAAAGGCAACCATGAGCTATGGCATTCACTATGCTGGGTACCCAAAGGTACTAGAGGGCTACAGTGATTCAAACTGGATCTCGATGTCGATGAGATAAAAGCCACGAGTGGATATGTGTTCACACTTGGAGGTGGTGCTGTTTCCTGGAAGTCTTGCAAGCAGACCATCTTAACGAGGTCAACAATGGAAGCAGAACTCACAGCGTTAGATACCGCCACTGTTGAAGCTGAGTGGCTTCGTGAACTCCTTATGGATTTGCCGGTGGTTGAAAAACCGATACCGGCTATCCTAATGAACTGTGATAATCAAACTGTAATTATCAAGGTGAACAGTTCTAAGGACAACATGAAGTCATCTAGGCATGTTAAGAGGCGGTTGAAGTCCGCCGAAAGTGAAAAACTCGGAGTGATAGCATCGACTATGTCCGCATACCTAAGAATCGGCCGACCAATTTACAAAGGGTTTATCACGTAATGTGATAGATAGTGCATCGAGTGAGATGGGCCCGAGACCCACGTGAGTCATACCACGTTGGTAACACGTTTCTACGTGATCGGAGATCCCGTGAAGTAGGATGATGAAACAAGCTGTTGGTTGACTGGGAGGAGAGACCTTTACAGGGCTCATTTCTTCAATGATGCGCTTCTTTCCTATTCTGTATGGCAGGTTGGTTTTACCTTAATGTGATCCGAGTGGCTTATTTAAAGCAGAGATGTCGGCCTACAGGGCATCTTAGAAGGAACACACCTATATGAGTTCAACTGCTGGTCACAGTCTATGAGATTTGGGTGATCTCTAGATACTCATGAATAGGCCTGGAGTATGACTTATACACTCCAACCAGAGGGGATGCTTTAGGCAGCCTAGTACTAGTAAAGGAATTAGGTAAAACTTGTTCACACAAAACTTTCAATTCAAGGCATAGTCCATTGTTCAGTTGTGGATGAGTGTAACTCCTTTCCTAGGTGGATGTTCAACTTAACAGTCTCCATCGAAACACTGGTATATCAAAACAACAGCAGGACTGAGAGCATTTCTTGTGTGCCTTGAAATTTGGTGGGGATTGTTGGATTAATTGGGCTTGGACCATTTTAATTTAGCAATTAATCAAATGAAATTCCTAGGCCCACATGGAAAAATTGATTAGTCCCATATGGAGAATTGAATGGGAGTTACACCACTTTAAAAGGTGGAATGTGGTAACCCCCTTGTGCAATTGGAGAGCTCAGACACGCGCGCTCGCCGCCTCGCTTCGCCTCGCCTGCCGCCACGCCACCCGCGCGCGTCGTGCGCGTGCGGTGCGTGTGTGCGTGTGCATGTCGCGTATCATTAACGAATAGCTGGCGATGCAGTGCGATTACTAGTGAATTATGGCTGCATGTTACTTTGAGTAATGGAGGCGATTGCTAGTGACTAATGGCTGCGATTACTAGTCTCTTTGTTTTTCTTTATTCGAGGAGGAGAATAAAAGAAAGGCTCTCTACTCCATAAAGAAGGGATACAGAATACTCGGCTTTGTTTGGTTCCTTGTTGTTGCTGCTCTCTGCAATCTCCGGTTCAGAACCTTGCGCGCAGAAGGCTCTGGGCGAGTAGGCCTCCGAAACTCCGTCCGTCTGAGTACCTGCTCGGGTAGACGGGCGATCAAGTTTTTGGGGAGCGCATTAGCGCGAATGCTCATTCTGTGACTTCGTCTTCATCACGGTGGTGAATCGCCGCACATCTTGCACAATGAACATCTTCACGCATCACGCCGCCCCGCATCACGCCTCGATCGACTACATCGAATAGGCCATCATGTCGACTGATGGTAACGGCGCATCCGGTGTCACCGACACTGGCCCCGCCCGAGGGTATACCCTGAGAACTTATCTGATGTATTTGTTTCTGTGCGCTATGAATATGTTAATAGGATCTGCTGTTATCCTGTTCATTAGCGAATATGAATACATCATTGTTGAATCACTCATGCTCTTGTTTGTCATGTTTTATATGCTTAATTTCTGGATTAAAATATGCTGAAAATTGACTAGATATTCAACAGATAGTGCATTAGTCGTGTACTTATTTATTTACTCCGCTTGGTAAGCAATATATATAGGATGTAAATGTTTAGAAAGGAAATGACCTCCTAACTGTATATTTTAGAAGAACAATGTATGTTACACTACAATTATGAGAGGTTCGACATTTATGAGAAAATTCAAACGGTTATTTTACAGGGAAGAAAATAATGGATATTTCATATTGGCCAGCCCAATAGCCACTCTTACAACGGAAAAAAAAACAAACAAAGGCTAGTTTTTTTAGAGGAACACAACGGCCAAAATGGGCATGATCACTTCCCGATGAACAAGTCAAAATTACCTCAACAAAAATGGATGGAATTGAACCGAAAAAAGCCATTCAGCTTCGTTATCGATAAGGTATCAATGGGGACATCAAAATGAATGAGTTAACTGAGTATCATATCAACCAAATTAAAAAGTCCAACACCTACATTTACAACAATAAAAAATAAGTCTAGCTATTCATTGTTATTCAAGTCTTATGTCCATAAATTCAAAAACAAAATATCACCATGTGTGTTGGACCAACTAGCAACAAATATTACTATGTATTAATCAAGCTACAAATATATAGCATGCACGTGCGACGCCGTAGCCAGTTCTTTTCTCATGGTACAATTTAGAGTCCTTATTGATCTAATTTGTAGTTCTGACGTGTGAGATATAGGGCCCACAAAGCAGGCTGCATAGAGAATCAGAGTCCACAACTGAGTCAACTTTCAAAGCAAATTTGGCAAAAGACGGTGTTTTGAGAAAATATCCACAAATAGAAAGTTAAAGTACTCTGAGTTAGCTAAATGGGAAAAAATGAATCATTGAATTCCAAATCCAGGAGAGAAAGTTATGGCCTCTGAAATGTTCGTTGCACAGAAGGAAAGTGGAAAACCGACTCGAATTCAAAGTGTATTCCGAATCAAATTCAATGTCGATTGTTTCCAACCCTACCACGTCCAAGCCACGACCCCAGCCCATTGGACTTTAAACAGGACCTTAGGGGTGCCCCTGTTGCGCTCCCAAAACCCTGGTTGCCACACCTTCTCCCCCTGGTTGTGCCTCCTTGGTCGAGCCCATAGCCTACCGTGGTGGTTGCCCCTACTTCTGTCCTGAGAAGGTCCAGTGGAGGCCGGCCGTAGGAAGGAAGAAAGGAGAAGGGGGCCAGCAAGAGGGAAAGAAGAGAAGAGAGGAGAGGAAGAGAAGAGAAATTGCATGGGTTCACGTTCATCGTCAATTTCTTTAGGGATAATGATCTGGTAGTCTTTAGTTGGCCCTAGATTGGTTTTTGTTCAATTTTTAGAATGCATGGTTAATGGGAGGTATAGTTTTCAGTAAGCCCTAGTTCATCGAGCTGCGCTGCAAAACCTTACAGGGGAAATTAAGGGTATTTATGTTTGGATTTTGTGTTTTGTCTAGTTATAAATGATGTGGGTACCTTCACTAGCTTTCCAATAAGGTCTAGAATACAAAATTTGGAGTTGTGAGTGAAATGTTATGGCTTTGAGAAGCTCGCTTTCTAGAAAATGGCCGTTAACGATAGCTGTCGTGTAGATGGGCTAATTACACATTGTAGATTGAGTAATTTAATTATTGTCATAACTTGAATAAGCTAGATAATTCTTAGTAGTTTCTATAACTACCATTGTTTACTACTTTTCAAGTTATGGAATAATAGATATTAAAAAGTGAAGTAGACTATTGTGGCAGATTATGGTTTGATCTTCGGGGTTAAAAACGGGGAACTAAACGACGAATTTAGAGGTTTTGCTTAACAACAAAGTTGTAGATAATTTTCTGGAGTTTCCATAAATTATATATTTCTCTATGTTTGGAGTTTAGAGGAGAGAGTTAGAGTCATTTTACTACTGGGACAATGGGTATATTATGGTTTGATCTTTGGGGTTGAAAACGTGGAACTATATGGCAAATTCAGAGGTTTTGCTTAACTAGAAAGTTGTAGATAATTTTATGGGGTTTCTATAAAGTATATATTTCTCGATGTTTGGAGTTTAGAGGAGAGAGTTAGAGTCATTTTACTACTAAGACAGCGGGTAGTGCGTTTGGTAAAGTTAAGTGAAAGGCATCGATTTTACTGTGGTGGTATGTTTTTGAGTGTGTGTTATTACTTGCTTGTTCAAGGACTGTGGCCTCATGCGTCGTGCCATAATTTTGTCACCTAGCTTCTAAAGTCTAAGAGGCAAGTACATGGTAGAGTGGTCAACAATGGGTTTTCACCATTGTCATTGATATTACTTATCATGTTATTTATTATGCTTTCGTTAAGCTTATTCGTATACATTATATTGATGACATTGAGTTAATGAGATTATGATATTGAGATAATGAGAATGGATATTGAGTTAATGACACTAGTTGTGTAAATGATTAATTATGATGTTGCATTATTTACATTCATCATGATAAGAGTGCACAAACCAGATCGGTGAGAAAGTCATGTATTTATTCTGGTGAGATTGGTGAGAAAGATACATGACTAGTTCAGAGTGCTCTAGATAAAGTCTTATATTTGTAAGGACTAGTTAAAGTCCTACAATGTAGGGACCCTATCCTAACGAAGATAGGGGAAGAGTGTGTCATCGACGGGTGAACACTCCGCTATATCGGTATCAGCTGATGAGATGCATATGAGCACGAGCATGATGGTGCATTTCTCATATATGAGTAAATTATTAAATTATGCAAATTTACATATATGAAATATGGCTTGTTTATTTGAGTATGGGAATGGCATTAAATAGATAGATGATGATGATGATAACCTTGATTATGATTGATAAACTGTTGTTCGTGGCTTTATTATGAATTTGATGAGTCTTGGACTCGCTCTTGCTTTGTTGCTGGTTTTAGGTGACTCTTGATGGCGACATACATGGGAGGGAATAGATCACAAGCGTCACATGCGAAACAAATACACATTCAATATTTATTTAGAGAGATTCTATATAAATCTAGAGACATTGGTTATTTTCCTTTTGATCGTTGTTCATGGACTTATTTATTGCTTAGAATAATGCTTGAGACTAGTTGGTAAATTCATTAGTTGATTAGTATTACTTTAAACGTTCTTCTTGTAACCCGTTGATGGGTTTAATCTTCACATGCTTGCTGGAATTTATTGTAAGTTAATGTTTAAATTGGTAGTTAGCATAGGTTGGTGACATTCTAGGCTCAATGTTGGGCCGGGGTGTTACATATCAAAGTGAACTTTAGGTCTGTGGTGAATAGATTAACAACTTATGTAAACTTAATTTTGCTAAAATTTGCTCTAGGACTAGTAAAAAAATTGACTTCAATTTGTTAATGGTTAATTAACTACAAATTTGACACACTGGTGCACAGAAGAATGGGGATGGGTCAAGCATTGCATTTGTGTTTCTGTTACATCGCATTGATGATTGCTGATATGAGATTATTCTGGATGCTTCTTATTTCATTATATGATTGTTATGTGTGATAATAGTCGATATTGAGGGGTAGAGATTGTGGTTGTGGCCATGGGCTTGACCGGGTTGTACTACCATTCGTGGTATGGGAATAGTGAAGTGTTTACCTCGGGTAACTTAGTTACCGGTGTTGTGGATGAGTTTCCTTGGAAGAGTTCTTTTTATTAAGTTTGCATTTGGTTATTTTGGTTACAGTTTCTTGTTGTTGATGAACTTTCTTCGGATAGTGATTACAATGCAATTAGTGGGTTTTCATTGGTGTTTATTGGTTTCATAAGGCAATTATTTATTTTCCCGACTGTTGAGATATATGTGCTATTTACGAGGGTTATTAATGGGCAAGGTTGATCTTCTCATGGGAGTTCTATCTTTCTTGTTGAGAAATGTGAATCGTTTGTTCGCTTGGTATTTTGGATAATTAAAGTTTTCTTTTGTGAGTTCTTTAACATGTGGAGCTTTGGCACCATGTATTTCTTTTGGGGGTAATTTGAGTGTTGAAGTTTAATACTTATCTTTTATAAAAGAAAGTGTCAAAACACTTTTTGTAATATCTTGTTATGGTTAAGTGAGAGGTTGTAATTAAATAAATTAATTGATATGGTTGGGTTATCAAGTTGGCTCAGTAGCGTGATCCATAATTAATCTTAACTGATGTCCTTGGTAGTGTGGATGATTAGTCAAAGTGGCATACACATAAACATTTCTTAGTTTATTATTACTCTTAACATAACTTATGCCCATCACTTGGCATAATGGACATTAAGGACATGCTTAAAGGCTCCTACTCCATCAGTGTCGGTATCAGGACCAGGATTGACTCCAAGCTATGAGGCACCTTAACCACCAAGTAAGAATTGTGGTGGCCCATAGATGCCCATCATAGCATCTTAGAATTCTTGGATGGCCCTCTCCTTCATCATCTGAGTGGTCCTTGTCTTGATCGTGCCATCTACTCCAACTAGCTCCTCATGGAGCTTTTCTATATCATCCAATCTCATTTCCTAAGTCTTGCTATCTAGCCAACCCATCACTTGCCCCTTGCTTTTCTTCTCTATTACCTCCTTGGTCTTCTTACCTCGGCACTTTTGAGCCTCTACCATCTTCTGCAACTCCTCATGTTGCGGATTTAGTTCACGTAGTGTGATTGTTGCATTAGTGCTACCTTGGCCACCATTGCCGATGGTGGAGTTGTCACAAGTGCCATCTGGAAGGAAATGGTTGAGGACATAGCTAACAGAGGAGTGGCCAAAGGAGTATGCCCCCCTCCCCACAGAGAGAAGATGACAACAGCGATCTCTGCACCGCAGAGGATGGAGAGCTCATTGGCCTTCTTGAAGACACAAGCACGACGCTTTGAGAAGTGCACTTGCCTTGCCACTTCGTCTTGGATGTGCTTACCCATTCTCTACTTACTCTTCACCATCGTGTAGCTAATTAATAGATTCTAACCTCTTAGGTGTAGTCAGCAAAGATCTTATGTTGTGAGGGGATGATATACAAGCATTTATATAGATACGAGAAATGGAGCATACATTTGGGTAGATACATATGCCTAGTGTATGTCACCTAAGTCTTACGTAGATTCTTGTGCTAATTTATATATATTTAAGGCGTGGACAATGAACTCAGCCAAGAGTTATCCTGGATAATTAATAGAATTGTCGTTTGAAGTGATGAATGGATGAGCATGAAAGCTAATTGCCTTCTCGCATCTTCCTGCAATCTGAAGTTCTAAACTTGACAATAGAGGTGTTGCTTACGTGTAACTACAAATATGGTCCTCCTGGCAAGATAGCTTCGATGCAACCTTAAATCTCCATTTAAGTTAATTTAAGTTCTCCACATGTACTGCCTAAACTTGTGTGTGAGACATCAACAATTAAGTTGAATGTATTAACCATATTGTTTATCAATGGTCCATACCATTTCTCCCAGTTGTGTGTGTGTGTGTGTGTGTGTGTGTGTGTGTGTGTGTGTGTGTGTGTGTGTGTGTGTTCTCTTTCTTAAAGCGGAAGAGATCGTTGGCCCTGGGAGTTCCACATCGTTATTTTTGTGAAAAAGCCCCTGAGATTTTTGAAATCACGTCTAGGTCCTCCACGTCTATATTTTTACAAAAAAAAGTCCCTGTTGTTTCCGAAATCACATCAAGGTCCTCCACATGAGTTTTTTTGTGGAAAGCCCCATGTTATTTCAGAAATCACGTCGAGGTTCTCCATGTCGGTTTTTTCTGCGAAAAGCCCCCTGTGGTTTCCCAACTAACGTCGAGGTCTCGCTCTGTTTTTTCAAAAAGCCCCCTGTGATTTTTGGAATAGCATTGAGGCCCCTCAATCCACTCTACGGGCTCAATGGAGCATGCTTATCATCCTAGTTATATATTAAAGTAGCTGGGATTTTAGCTCTCTGGTTGGGCCATGTCACCTTAAGACTTTGGGACGTTCGATCTCTGTGGGATGGATGTCGGCCATCGATCACTTGCGGAGGGAAGATAGTGGAGCATGCACCTATGGATGGGATCGGGCCTAGCGACCGGATTGGGAGAGGAAGACGGTTGGTGTGGTCGGCGACGGTGGTGGGACCGGCCCACCACAACTGTGCACACATGACGTCCAACAGTGATGGGCTACGATGGTGATGCCGGGAGGGGACATGAAGGGGTTTGAGGCGGCCGAATCTACGATGGTGACACCGGGAGGATAGAGGAGGGCTTGTGGCAGCCAGATCAGGTTGAGGCAGCGGCCGCCGGATCTAGGCAACGCGATGTCGGAGGCCGCCAGATCCAAGAGAGGCAAGGTCGATGGTCGCTAGATCCAAGCGAGATCCAAGAGAGGCAAGGTCGATGGTCGCTAGATCCAAGCGAGGCGACAGCTCGTGTCACATCATAAGGCGGCGGCAACCAATGGGGTGGAAGGCGGCGTTTGGAGAAGGAGATGGGAAGGGAACGAAGAAGTGGCGGCGGTGGATAAGAAAGAAGGGGAAATTAAAGAGAGAGAGAGAGAGAGAGAGATAAAAGGAAAGAAAATATGGGGGGAAGAAAGGAAATTGAATAGAATAAAAAAAGAGTAAATAAAAGAAAAAAGTAGGGGAAAATAAAATAATTGGATTTTGCTATGCCAGCAGTAGGAGTAGGAAAAAGAGGAAAATAATTGGATTCTACCATGCCAATAGTAGGGTGGGTGGGAATTCGGTTAATCACAGATTCTAATAAGCTGAAATTAGATCGGTTCAGTATTTTGGTAAACCAAAATAGTGACTGTGGGTGAGTGGTGGCCAGATCAAGTCTTTTTTTGTCTTGTCCGACTTTCAGCTTGTGTCCAGTTAGAGCCCATGCCCTAACTGGCCTAGTTTCAGGTAGCTTATAGATGAAATTGGGACCATTCGGCCCATATGGGTGACGATGCTGCCCGGTGCCTATAATAAGCACCTCCTAAATGGATTTTTGTAATTGTATGTAACTACAACAGTAGCCAATTTTAGGATAAAAACCATTTCAAGAGGTAGAAAGGATTCCATGAGTTTATTTGAATATTAAAAGAATGCTTGGTATGAACTTTAAGGACAAACTGATTTAATGTGCTTAATCCCAACATCAACAATTGTCAAAACTATTTTATTTAGATTCTATATGCTTGGATATATTTTATAGAATTTTCTGGGATTTTTCCAAAGTCATTTGCTATTTTCTAATTGCTATTTGTATTTTCTGGATTTATTTAAAAGAAAAATCAAAAGAAATTCCTTCGGAACAGTGCTGGGCCGAAGCCCAACACTATTCCAGCCGCAGCCCAGCTTTCCTCGCCCGCGCTCGCTCCGCGCCGTTGGATCGCCATCGCACGCTCGCTCTCGCCTCGCTCTCGCTCTCTCTGACCAGTGGGCCCGCCGCCGAGTCGTCGTCTCCGCGGAGCTTCTTCTTCCTCGCGCCTGCGCTCTCGGCCGCCATTGCCAGAGCTCGGCCTCGCGTACGAAAACGGGACTCTCGTCCCGATCTTCTTGTGCCGAATTCCCACCAAATCGTGGTGTTGAACGGTTATTTCTTAGTCAACTCCAAACCAAATCAAACCCCAACGACTAGTTACATTGAGGAAAATGCAACTGAAAAACCCATTGCGTTTCGGACCCGATTTGGGGGTTTCCAAATCTCGGCGTCTCCGAGCCTATAAGTACCCCCTTAGCACCGCCTGGACCTCCGCAACCCAAAGCCGCCACTCTCGTCGCCCCGATCGCCCTAGCGCCATCGCATTTCAAGCTTTAGGGTTTTCGGCCGAGCTTCTTCTCCGGTGAATTTCGCCGCCGTCTTCGCCGCCTCTTGCCTTGCCGATCGCACCATCGTGATCACCAAGTCTCAGCTACCTCGTGCACCTCCTCGTCGCCGAGCATCGCCGAGCGCCGTCCGACAAAACCCGAGTCTTCGCGCCGCTTCCTCGCCACGGCCATCTCCTCAACCTCGGATGCTCAAACCGGTGCCCGTATATGCGCAATAACCCCTCTACACGTTGGCACCACTCACTGCCGCGAGTAGCCGCTGTCACGGTGACCATCGGTCCCGAAGCGCCACCGCCGCCAAGCCGTTATCGCCATTTCGGCCGGCACGCCGGCTCTTGGTGTGGCGTACCAGCGTGGCGCCAGATCGGCTTATTACACGCAGACGCGTCGTGGCGGTCCACCGCGCCAGATTTCTGTTCGTGCACTCGGCCCACCGTGAACCCGAGATCGACGCGTGGGGCCCATCAAGACGGTTTAAGAACGCAAGCATTGCGCAATAATTCGATTTTCCTTTATAAAAATAATTCGGGAAATTCGATAAAATCCAAATTAGGGTTTTATTTGATTTTCCAATCTTCCAAAGCCCATATCTTTTGCATCCGAACTCCGATTGAGCCCATTCAAATTTCTAAATTCATATAAAATTAAGATCTATTTAATGGTGAATTTTATTTGATTTTTAGAGTTTGTTTTGCCTCTGTTATTTATTTGTTTTGTTTCTTTTGTCTCGTTTGCGAGTAGACGTCGATACTTCGGGGAATTTTGTAGAAGAAGGAGCACTTCAAGACCAAGACCAATATCTAGATCTATTCCAAGGCAAGTTATACCTTTGATCATATTGAACCCAGTTTTCAAAATACTTTGTTTCAATGTATTGCATTCTATTTCAAGTATTTATTTAAATGCTTTTGGGATAGTTATTAATCCAATTTGTTATATCCACCTTGTCTATTGTATGCTATGATCTTTTGTCACCCTAGGTTGATTCATTAATAGTTGGTATTATCATAGGACCAACGTGGGTTGGTTAGACGAACGCTTAGCCATGCCACGATGAGAGTTGCAATTATAAACTTGACTAAGTGATTATGGAGCTGTGTGGGCAAAGCTCCGTGAAGGCCACTCGTTGATGGCATGTAATGCCACAGTGGGAAAAGATTTCCGAGGCAAGTGGTGGATCTGTGAATACTGTGTGAATTAAACTTTGTGATTTGGGTAAATAGAAGTCTTGCCTTGTCAATGAAGGACTTAACTTTGTGCCGCATTAACTGGCCTTCACTGCACGACCACATGCCTAGTATGGGCCGGGCTCGACTTAGTAAGTTATGGAGTCTTGACCTTGACAACTCAAGTTGTATTTAAACTATGTGATGGGTCGGAGGTGTGTACCGCATTGTGTTTGGGTCACATCGCGGGACTGGTTCACGCATCCTCGCCCAACGGTGTGTGTCATTCAAGGGCTACGTGAACAAATTGACTGCAGGAAAGCACATCGGAGTGTCATTGTTTGAGATGAAGTCTCGAAATGTTTTGTTATGGTCGCTAGCTAGCTACACTGGTTGTATCTTGTGGGTAAAGTGTACAACCTCTGCAGAGTGTTAAACCAATCTATTGAATAGCCGCGTCCTCTGTTATGGACATGCTCGGAATTTCACACGAGGGTAGATTTTCATAAAACAATTGGGAAGGGTCACCGTGTGAGATAACTTGTGCAAATTGTGTGAATAACTTGATTAGACTGTGTGTACTTTGTGAAATCAATTGTTAACTTATTATTGTCTATTTGTTTTGAATTATGCTTTCAATCTAATATTTGTATTCAATTGCAAATGTTGCATTTCTGCAAAATAACCACAAAAGACATTCCTTTGGAATAAGCCATAATGTATAATTGCATTCTGTGGTATGACTTGCGAGTACGGTGTGTACTCACTCTTGCTAAACAAATCAACAGAAGTGGAGGAGTCATCGCCTGCTTTTGAAGAAGAGTTCTACGAAGGTTGATCGTTAGGGTCTTGATCCCAGTCAGTTGTCTGTGGTAAATTGATGGGAGCCACCGGAGTTTATTTCGTTTCACATAGCTTTATTTCTCTTATTGTCGACCTTGCATGGCTTAATAAATGTAAAACTCGACCGTAAGGTCCCAACAGTTATTTGTTATTTAAAGTACTCGTTTATTCTTATATTCGTTGTATGGATGTGATATTTCATCGATGTTGACATTGTGTGCACTAGTGTGATCCTGGACTAGTGCAGAATACACAGAGGGTCCAGATTTACATATTTGGGTCCCGACAGTTACTTCATTTACCAATTAACCAAACTATTCAAAAATGTTCATGTTCATATATATATATATATATATATATATATATATATATATATATATATAAAGGGTCCAATGCGAAGTTATTAAGGGGCGTCGTGCCATCGTGCGGGTGTATTTCTAGTATGTTTCAAAACCCACCGTTGTACCATCAACCATGTTTCCTTTGCTTTCAGATGTTGCATATCGTTGTAACACATCACCTGTTGTCTTGTGTCACATGCCATTTACATTATCCCTAATTTACAGCGTGATCCATCGAAGTTACAACAGCATGCATACTAATTCCACGACCCATTAGCGAGGTCGATTTCGTGTCTCTGGGAGAGATTGATCGTGACAAATGCATGAAAGCACAATTCCGGCAAAAAACTCTTAACAATGGGCCCATACCGGCCGGCCGGTCGGCCGTGGCGTTGAGCACATAACACCAAGTGCCAAAGTTCTCAAAGACCAAATCGGTAATCGATGATTTAAAGACCAAACCGGTAATTGATGATTTCGTACACCATCCAGACACTGATGTTTTCTTCTACCTTATTACTGTAACTGATTTCATGTAGATGCTATTACCGGTAAGTATGAAACAGACGACAAAACAGCGTCATAAACTACAATACAGCGTGCACGTCGGCACTTTGCAATAAGCACGAGAAATACTATAACAAATTAACAATCAGTTGGGTGACTGTAGTACTAAATAGGAAAGGATTTACTTCGGCCATAAATTTCCGAGTACAAAATATTGAAAACGTCAGCATAAGCTGCAGCAAACTGCAAACAACTGCCTTGGTAATTTAAGCACTAACGGAGTCAAACAACAAAGCTCCAATGGTTTACAGGGAAGTCGCTACTAAAATGTAATTTCTGGCGCCTCAAAACTGTAGATTCTCTGTTTATCTCACCGAGCTACCTGCTGTGCTGCTTGAGCTGGCTCCACAATGTTCTTTGCTAGCATGTAGGTCCGCGCGTTAAGATTCTTCAAGCTTTCGATAATCTGCTCATGGCTGCAAAAGATTGGTTTTCCCCGTAAATGGACCATACAGAGGAACATATAACTATTCTAGCTATAAACAAATGATATGACTAGATCGCATTTTTAAACTAGAAAGCATGTAGGTGAAACCTTCTAATCAACCAAAACTAGGATGTATAAATAAAACAGAATATAAACTGGCATAGGGTTGAGCATGTATGGCTGAAGCAACTTACACATTAACATGATTGGTCGTCATGATAAGAGTGCCCGACACTGAATCAATCTTGGCATCTAGTTTTGAACTCCTAACCAAGTTCATTATCCACAACTCTGCCTCATCGTAGCTCATGTTCAGCTTCTCAGCAAGCATGCTGCTCATTGCAAAACATCAGAAAAACATCTTAGATTTTTGATTGAGTTCCTACTCGGTCCATATAATATGAAGTGCAAACTGATAAAACATATGCTCCTAAACTGAACGGTTATTGCGGGTTTTGAACCCTGAGAATGCTGTAATTTAGTTAAAATTGTTCTTAACAGGTTTAGTTAACAAGCTAATTCATGGTCTCTAAACTGAAGGGATGACAGCAGATACAGAAGGATGCAATAATAGTTACTATCCAGTAAGACATTACAGTTTTGCTTACGTTAACAACCTATATACTAAACGAAGAATAATTCAAGCAAATGGCAGGTACAGAACCAGCAAAGTGACAACTGACAAGTAGTACATAAGTAGAAAGTGTATTGAAAGTCTGATTTAGTGAGTTGATACTTTACAATTGCACTGCCCTCCAATTCATCACTGTAACTGAAATTTTGTTGTTCATTACAAGTGAGGAGAGACAGAAACACCCACCCGATATTGATGCAACGATGAATACGGCAGTAAGTCTCGAAAATAAACAGACGAGTATTTTCAAGGAATTCATCTCTCAAAGGAACAGTGGTGAAACTTCCTTCTTCAATGCGCTTTCCCAGAAAAGGGTCATTCAATATAACCTAGAAAGGCAGGCAGCCAGTCAAACATAAGAAAAGTAAGACCGCAAGTTCTGTAACATGATAACACAATCATTATTGACAAAACGTTGCTATCATATGGCATGGCACAATTTCATAAAGCAGAACATAGCTAAGTACAGATAAGCACCGTCTCATCTTAGAGGAAAAATAGGATACACAGTAACAACCATAAGCAAACTGTCAACTGAAGAAATGTGTGCATACATATGATACATCTAAGGAAGTTATAGATAAAGTTTGACTTGTCGAACATAAAACATTTTAGTCAAGCCTCGTATCAAAGCATTAGCGAGTGAGGACTCATATTGCAAAAGAAGGTTCTGCCAATATTTCAACAAGTATACATGAAGCTCAATAAATAGGATGAACATGAAGATTGTTAAAAACAACATCAAAATTACCTGCTCACACTCCATGAGTTTCTGTTGTGCACCATCAAAATCATAGTTGACATACAAGCATTCCAGGAATTCAGTTATGGGATCCTTGTAGCAGTGCTGCTCCTGCTGAATGACTTTAATCAACTCTTTAAGCATATTCCTTCTCCTTTTGTTCACAACAACTGCAGTAGCAAGGTATCTCAGAAGATGCTGTGCATTTGTCTGAATAGCATTCAAGTACCTGAAAAAAAAAAACGAATTGAGTTAGAAAATTGGTTGATATAACCTGGATATTTAAGAAAAATTAGTTTTATTGCTGAACTGGATAACACAACAGGAAAGAACAGATTTTCAAGAAAAATCAAACTTCCCAAATAACTTATTTCAAAACCATTTTTGTGTATAACACAATCACATTTCAGAGCAATAATTCGTTCATTTGAAGAAGAAAAATAAACAAACAATAATTGTTTAGTAAGCAGTTTTATTTGCTTCTATCCTCAACTTTAAACCATCTAAGAAATTATTGATATCTTGCTCAATAGAAATAACACATCATTTTTATGGTGATTTTTCTAATGGCATTGCTTATTCAACTATTACACTAGGTTATTGCAAAAGGCGAGAGAACTAAATCATTCTGAGCTTTTAAAAGACAAACCTGTCCTGGAAGAACAGATCAATGATCCCATTTCTGCCATTTTCATGGTTAAAGAAGATAAAGAGACTCCAATGCATCAGCCATATCCTATTCTGGAGCTGATTTAGAGGTGATGAGAAGTTCTGAGAGAGAGAGAGAGAGTAAATATAATTAGTTCTATAAGTACGCAAACAAGAAAAGTCACACCATGAAGCATTGAGAGGCAAACCTTTGAATCAATAATCTCCTTCAACCGATTGAGCTCCTCCAGTGCAACATCCCAGTTCTGCATCAAAATCTCTGCCGCCAGCTTTCCCCACAGGGCACTCAAGCTCCTCTCACTGTTTGTGCACAAAGCACGATACTGATACAGGAAGACAGCAGCCCCTGAGTAGTTCCCGCACTCAAACTGAAATTTAGCATACTGATAAAAAGCTTCAATCTGATCAGGACCAATCTGCATCGTTAACAAGAATTCGATTAGTTGAGTAGCACATAACATACAATAGGCCCATAACAATACAATATGCCCACCTTCAACATTTCTAAATTATAATCTTATTATGCACAGATATTCAAAATTCTTCTAAATTTTAATCTTAGTTAAAATGCACAGTGCCTTAACAGGTAAACAATAAAAGCAAAGAGAAAAGCTGAGTTGTTCCTCACTTAGGAGTTGCATGGATGCAAAATCTACATCGCAAACCTCTCTAATTAGCACGTTCACCAAACTTAACATCAATTTGCAATCATTCTAGACATACAATCCACAGCAAGATTATTTTCAGAAATCCCTAAACAAACCTCACATGAAGCTACTATGCATTACAAGGTCCACAATGTCAGGGCACCTACATCTCAATACCTCGCATTTTCAACTATGGATCCCACCAAACTAAATCAATCTTACAATCCTAGTGTCACCAGCTACAAAGCGAAACCAATAGTCAACGTCTCTACACAGCTAACAAAAGATGCATGCTTGTTCTACATAAACCACCATCTAAGATCATCAACACAAACCTAAGACTTATGTAACCACATTTAACCCCATCATTGCTCATACACAAATCTAACAACCCCAACACAGCGCTAACTTGAAAACCACAACTTGCAACCCCTGGAAAACTCAAAACCAATAAGCCAACTGAATCAAGAATACCTCACAACATAGCGAAGGAAAGAACATACACTCAAAACTAAAAACCAAATCCCATGCTAATTATATGTATCCAGTTATCCACATATAACATCACCTAGTCCCAAAGATATCTTTGCCGTCGAAGTAACAAAAATCAATTTCGCAATCTTACTCATGACAAACACAAACTAAAACCAACTGCTAAACAGCTCAGGCTCATCCTACATGAACTAGGCTCATCCTACATGAACTAGGATATAGGAACAATACCACAAGCCTAACGTTACAATTCACAGACATCACCAACCATTGCCCAAATAAACAGACTAGGAGCATATCAAACGACTCGCAACACACTTCTAACTTCCAAAACCACACCTTGCATCATCAAGAACCTCGAATCCTGCCAAACCCATTAAATCAATAACCGTAATATGCATACGCCGAGGCCGAAATCATCATCATAGGGTCAAAACTAATGGAAGGTGGAAGGAATACTGTATATCACGGACCTGGAAGCGTTCTTGGAGCATGTGGATGTTGTACTGCTTGTCGGGCCTGAGCTCCTGCACGAGCTGCGGGTTGCTGAGGAAAGCGACGAGCGGGGCGGCGGCCTGATCGAGCGACCTGAGCCTGGCGACGACCTCGGCGCGGCGAGCGACCATGTAGGCGGGGACGTCCTCGGTGTCGTGGAGCGACTTGTGGATATCCATGGCGTAGTCGACCATGTTGGTGCCGCTGAGGAGGCGGATCTTGGCCTCGAGGATCTCCTCGTCCGCGTAGAGCTGCCGCTCGTGGAGGAACTCCAGCAGCGGGAACACCAGGTGGAGGTCCATCTGCGCCGCCATGCGCGCCGTCAGGTCGTGCTCCGCCATGGCTGCTCTCCCGACGGCTTGGGCTGGGGCTAGGGTTTTTAGGGTTCGAGGGTGGCGGCGCGAGGAGGAGGGGAATACCAGAGTCCAGAGGAGTTGGGTTGGGCTGGGCTGGGCTGGGCTGGAGGTTAACTGGTTGTGTGGTTGGGGAGCGTGCGGGGTAAGGTTACTGGTTTGCTGCGGTGCGTTTAGCGGAAAGTTTTCTGGGGATTGAGCGATCGGCGGCCGTTTATTATCGTCTATGTTAGAATCGGGCGGTCAAGATGACAAGAAACCATAAGGGAGCTACTAGTCCCCGGATTGGAGGTAGATATTAGATCTCACTTAGCATCCCATCTAACAGTCGTTCGATCACCCATTCAACTGGCACAGTAATATTCTAGCCACTGCAACAACGTATGTCTAAGCGTATAACAAAATAACAATTGGTTTGCAACAAAACCATAGCAACAAAAGGGCAAAGTAAATCCACAATCATATTGCAACAAACAAAAAATGAGTCTGAGTGCAACAAATAAGTAAACCCACCGCAACAATAGCTCCTACTATAAAGTTTTAGGAAAAACACATTGTAACAAATAAAAACACTACATGCAACAAAATAAAAACACCAATCGCAATAAATATCTCTACTAAGAAAATTTAAAAGAAACATTGCAACAAAATCAAACACTTGATGTAATATTTTGGAGAAAAAAAATGTTCCAGCAAAATCTACCAGAGGAGGAGGGCATATGAGTTACGGCAATGGTGGCTAACCCGATGCCTCGTCTTCGCCCCCGAAATGCCACATCGTCGCCGGCCATCCACTCACCGTCGGCCTCCCACCTAGGGATGGCAATTGTGCCCGATTACCCGTGTACCCGCGGGGCGAATACCCTAATGGAGGTGGGTATGGGCGTCTTTCTTTACCCACTGGCACAATAACTTACCCATCGGGTAAACGGGCGCGGGCATGGGTAAGCTTCACCCGTGCCCGCTTCGTCCGTTTACCCGTCATATACACTGACAGGTGGGACCGTAGACATCCTCACTATAAAAACACCAAAACCCTAGGTTCCCAACCGCCTCCCACAGTCCCAACTCCCACGCCGCTACGCCAGCACGCCCTCTCCCAGCCACCTCGCCTCCCACGCCCACTTCAGCGGCGCCGCCTCCTCTTCCTCTCCCAGAGAACGACTCCGTCTTCGGTCTCCCTCCCACAGTCCCACTCCCCCTCTCCCAGACTCCGTCCGCCTCCGAAGCTCCGACTCCCCCTCCTCCCGGTCGTCCTCCTCCCAGCCGCCATCCTCCCGGTCGTTGTCCTCCCGGCCAGCCGCCCTCATCCCGGCCGTCCCCCGATCCAGATCTCCTCTAGGTCGTCCCCCTCCTCCCGGTCGTCGTCCTCCCGGCCAGCCGGCCTCATCCCGGCCGCCCCCCATCCAGATCTCCTCTAGGCCGTCCCCCCGATCCAGATCTCCTCCCGTCCAGCTGGCCTCCTCCCGCCCAACCGCCCTCCTCCCGGCCGTCCACCTCCCGGCCAGCCGCTGCCCCCCTCCTCCTTCGGAACGCTGGTCGCCTCCTCCCACTCGCCTCCTCCAGATCTCCTCCCGGCCAGCCGCTGCCCCCTCCTCCTCCTTCAAAACGCCAGTCGCCTCCTCCAGATCTCCTCCCGGCCAGCCGTTGACCTCCTCCTCCTCCTTCGGAACGCCGGTCACCTCCTCCCGCTCGCCTCCTCCAGATCTCCTCCCGGCCAGCCGGCCTCCTCCTGAACTCAGGTGCGTGAAGTGATGCTCTCCAGTTCTTGATGCTTCCTTAGCTATGAAGAAGCTTGTTTGGGTGGATTCTGATACGGGCATGATTAGAATGTGTTGTTCCTTTATGTCATGCTATTTTGTTTTGTATCACTTGTTTTGGTCAGTGCATTGTCAAATGTGAAACAATTATCTAAACTTAGTGGTGACATAACCAGTGACAACCAATGAGTTCGCTCAGCTTATTGTGTTTGGCTCTTGTTATTCTGCAATTGTTATTGTGTTTGTCAAATGTTGATGTATCCATATTGTGTCTGGCTCTTGTTATTCTGCAAGCAACTAACGCTGCTTGATCTAAAATTCTAGATTGCACGGCTGATGCTCTCCAGTACAGAATGCAATATTTTGATGTTTCCTTAGCATGGTGTTGCCTCTAACAAGTAGATGTTTCCTTTCAATTGATTATGAGAGGTTAAAGAAGATGCAGGGAGTTAACATCAGATTTGTCATCTGTTGGTTGAAGCGAGCGACGTGATGCCAGTTAGTTGTGTATGTGTGAATTCGAGTGGTTAAATATTGCCAGTGGCGCAGTTTGTACCGTAATTTAACTTTGTAGTGTGATTGGTTAGTTCAATTTGTATCGCACTGTTTGGGTTAGAGTGGGTTATGGACTTATGGGTTATCTATCTGGATTCTAGGTTGCGCAATTTGTATTTATGGTGAGAAGTAATACGACAACTGCAATCCGCAATCATGTGTTAACATCAGATTTGTCATCTGTTGGTTGAAGCGAGCGAATTTCTTTTTTTTTCCAATTATGTACAGAATACGAGAGGTTAAAGAAGATGGATTTTTGTTTGTAGTGTATTCAGATCTGGTTATAAATTTTCAATCTACTTGTGGATGTATTGCGGGATCAAGAACAGGAAGGAGCTGAATTCATATATTGCCAAATGTCATCCTTTTCTTTTTCTTGCCGCTTACCTTGTTTCTCCTATTTTTGTTATGATGCTGGAAAGAGGACTACCAGTTCATAATATTTGTAATTATGTGAAGTGTTAGGGGCTTGTGTGAAAAGTACAACCCAATTCATAGTTCTTATGTTTATCACATGCTTTATATGTATATCATTTCACTAGCTTGATGAACTCACAATTTTCACCAATTCCAACTCTTAGATGGCGATTCCGGGAAGTAGTAGCCAACATGAGCAATCTTCTCAAGGCTCAATACTCCGTGATCAGCAACTAGGATCTGAAGCTGAACCTCAAGTTGAAGAACAACATGCTAACGATGCAGATGCATAAGAGGAAGACTCTCGTGGCACAAAGAGAAAACTCACTTCACCTGTTTGGAACGAATTTACAAGACTGAAAGTGATGGGTGTTTGGAAGGCAAAGTGCATTTGGTGCAGCAAGTACCTTTCGGCAGAAACGAAGAATGGTACTAAACATCCGCATGAGCATCCAAGGTTTGCATCTATCTAAGAGGCAAAGGAAGGTACAAACCGTTTGAGGTATGGATCTTCTGAACATGGGCAAGTAACTGTAGAGAACTATGTCTTTGATCAAGAAGTTGCTAGGAAAGCTCTCTATTCCATGATTATTCTGCATGAGTACCCACTGTCCATTGTTGATCACCATGGCTTTCATAAATTTGTTAGTGCACTGCAACCTTTATTTAAAATGGTCACTCGAAATACTATTAGAAAGGATATCTTAGATCATTATAATTTAGAGAGGAAGAGAGCTCTCAGTTACTTGGATAAAAGCAGTTGTCGTGTTGCTGTTACAACTGACCTTTAGACAGTTGATAATCAAAAGAGAGGCTACATGGCAGTAACAGGACATTTTGTTGATGACCCTTGGAAGCTTAGAAGCTGCATTTGGAGGTGATTGCTATATTGAAATACTAATCTTCTTGCTATATTGAAATACTAATATTCTTACTATGCCGAACCATGTAGGTTTATATATGTGCTATGCCCACATACAGCAGAGGTTATTTGTGAAGCGCTATATGAAAGCCTGCAGAATTGGAATCTTGATTGCAAACTATCTACTTTGACCTTGGACAACTGCTCAACAAATGGTAAATTGGTTGAAGCAATAGAGACAAAGGTTGGTCCATCTAATCTTTTATTGGGTGGAAAGATGCTACATATGCGTTGTTGTGCACATATTCTTAACTTAATTGTGAAAGATGGATTGAGTGTCATGGAGCATAGCATTAAGATAGTACGTGATAGTGTTTCCTATTGGACAGCTACACCAAAGAGGTATGAAAAATTTGTGAAAGCAGCTCGGTTTATTAAAGTTGAAATAACTAAAAAGAATGGTCTTGATTGCAAAACTAGATGGAATTCAACCTATGTTATGCTTAGTACTGTTATTCCCTATAAGAAAGTCTTTGAGAGGTTGAAGCAACTTGATATGTAGTTTATTTGTGCACCAACAGCTGCTGATTGGAAATTTGCCTCAACTATTTGTGAAAAATTAAGCCTCTTCTATGAACTCATTGAAATATTTTCTGGAACTAAATATGTAACAGCTAACATATTCTTCCCAAAGATATGTGAGGTCAAAATGTATATGAATAAATGGCTAGGATGTGGAGATCCTATAATTGAGGCTATGTTTGTTGAGATGATAAAAAAGTTTGACAAGTACTGGTCTGATATTCATGGTTTGATGGCTATTGCTATTATTCTTGATCCACGTGGAAAAATAACAATATTACATGCATGCTATATTGCCCTGTTTGGTGAAGAAAATTCAGAAGAGAATGTTACAAAGAGTTATAATTGCTTGTGTGAGTTGATGAATGAGTACCAAGTGCATAGTGGAGAAGAGGGTATGGCTACATCATCTAGTACTAGTGTTGCAACCAGTGATAATGAGGTGCTTTCAATATTTAAAACACTAGCTGCTAGTAAGAAAAGTACTGGTGTAGTAAAGACCAAAAGTGAGCTAGATCGCTATTTGGAAGAAGAAACTCTTCCTTGCACAAATGAGGAATTTGATATACTGGGTATGTGGAAGGTGGCTGGGACACGTTATCCTACATTGCGGATGATTGCCCGTGATATATTGGCTATTCCAATAACAACAGTAGCTTCTGAATCAGCTTTTAGCACTAGTGGTAGAGTGCTAAGTGAACATCGCAGTCGTCTCACTCCAGCTATATTGGAGGCATTGATGTGCTCA
Organism: Hsuehochloa calcarea; assembly: GCA_036346395.1. Lineage (NCBI taxonomy): Eukaryota > Viridiplantae > Streptophyta > Magnoliopsida > Poales > Poaceae > Hsuehochloa > Hsuehochloa calcarea. Next base: position 630,465 of record JAYEVG010000073.1, read on the forward strand.
CAAAGCTGGCTTCGGAATGACCTTAAAGGTATGCAATGCAACTAGTGATGTAAATATTTCAAATTTTCTATGTGATTGCAAACTAGTGATGTAATGCAATGTTTATTTTTCAGGTGAAGGAGGAGTTGAGGGTTTATGGACATGCCTTGAAGACATTGAAGAGGAGCTTAAAGATTGTTGTTCAATCTCGATCGTCGACTCTGATTGAACTATTTTCATATATTCTACTCTTGTTGCAGACTTAATTTGTTTATGTGTGAGGAACTATGTGTGACTGTGTGAGGAACCGCAGTTTGTATTTTATTTTTATTTGTTGAACTTGATTAGTTGTCTTGTCGAACTTGATGTGTGATTGTGTGAATTGTGATGAACTTTATTAGTTGTTGAATGTGTGATGCACTATTGATGTGAATTAAAATGAACTTGATGTGTGCATTGTTTGTGTGTGATGAGTATGCCCGCGGGCGATGGGTACCCGTGGGCGATGGGTACCCACGGGCTGCGGTGCATTGTTCGCGGGTAAACGGGCATACCCACGGACGACGAGTACCCGCGGGCAGCGGGTATGGGCGAGGTTCTTTGCCCGTCGTCCTTCGCGGGCATGCCCGTGGGGGAAAATCGGTGTCGCGGGTATGTGTATGGATATGGGTATGGGTATGGGTATGGGCGAGCACTACTCGTGCCCGCCGCGCCCGATTGCCATCCCTACTCCCACCTCCTCCAGCCTCAGCCTCGCCAGATTCAATGAGCTCAAATCGCTCCTCGCAAGGGGAGACCTCAGCACGAGCTTCGTCTGTGGTGCATGACCACGTCAAGCGTGAGTGGCGGCGAGCGTTGAGCGGCAGCAGGCGGCAGAGCCTAGGATGTGTAGAACGCTTGTCGAGGGGGGAGAGAGAGAGCACAACATAGAAGTAGAAGAAGAATGGATTGTTGGGACGGACACTGTAGTGCGACAACGAATGGATAAGATCGAGGGTGTGCTAGTTAGTTTTGTAGTTGGGGAGTAAGTGTAGTATTGTAGTGAGCTTTGAACCGTCTGATGGGTGCAGACACACGAATGCTAGTGATATCCAAAACATAATGCTCAATTATTTTGTATATCACTTTGATCAGTAATTTCTATTATATCAACTTTTTATAAATCAACAAAAAATATATGCTACAGAACTAATACAATAGTTCACTAGTAATAGTCCACTTACACAACTACAAAGGGATGGATCTTACCGTACAATACAATATGCTGAAATTGAATCTGTATGGGGTACAGTGCAACATAGAGAGGAACGGCAGAGACTGTAGCAAAATGTTTTGCAATGTAACAGAGATGATGTAGCAAAAGATCTTAGCCGTTCACTTAAAACCCGAAGGCCGAGGATCGAGAAAGACGGGGGTAATCCGTAGAAATCTATAAACATTAGTATAGCCATATAATAGTTTTGCGTTTGGTCACTACTCGCTAATTTGCTATGTAGATTAGTAAACAATTAGGCTACTATGCATTTAGTGAAAAGGATTCACTGATGTGTGCCGGTGTTTCTTTTTTCGATTTTGTGCACTGAGGGTTAACATTACTCTTAACAATACATATTACAAAATACGAGCTGTACTGTTAGTTTTACGATGACAATTGCTATTTTACAATTACACGAAGAGTTGATGGTATGGTTTTGGTCCTTCTAGCTTCCATTCGCTGATTTTACAGATTCACGATGAATCTCCATTCTCATGACCTCTCTTTTCATCCTTCTAGCAGCTAATGTTGACAATTGCTTTGTGTTCAAGTCGATGGACATCGAAAGAGCTGCACTAGATGTTTGTTTTGATGCTATATTTCTATTATTATAAAAAGAAAGATTTGGTGATGGTGATCGTCTTTTATCTCCTTAGTTCATAAGTTGGTGGAATCTTTTATGTTACTATAAAGATCTTTTGTGAACAGTTAGATCACATGTATATTTAATTTATAATAAAATTATTTATCACTTATTGATCGGATGTGAATTTTATATATAATTTTAAATATAAAGATAATTATATTGGTTTTTTAAGACCCACGTAGGTTTAGCCTACACAACGAAAACATGCCCAAGAGACCCCGGGCTGCACGAAAAGCCTTATCTACAGAGTCTACAACTGTAGCACTACTACAGTTGTTGCCGCTCGCTCGAAGATGCTCGTCGCCACAGCCCAGCTGCCCCTTCCCACCTCGCCTCGCCGGCGAGCCCCGCTGCCCGGCGCCGCGCTGCGGACCCCTATGGCGCTCGCCGCCATACTCCGCTCGCGCGTCATTGCCTGCCTCCGCGCGCAAGAGTAAGGAAAACGCTGGCCTGGCCTCCCTCCCTGCCGCCCGCCACGTGTTTGGCGAAAGGCCTCACCCTGGCAGTGACCAAAGGATTGACTGACCTTGTGTCTGCTACTTTACTCTTGTGCAGCGGCGATACGGCGTTGCGGGCGGCCCACGCGGCCGTGCGCGGCGGCGTCTCGGTGGTGAGTCGTTGGTTAGTGGCAGCTCCCATGTCCCTGTCTTCTTTGGCGCTTGCTCGGAATAGTATGGAGCTATGCTCGGAACGTACTGGTTGCTTGTGACACCAAACCTCGACAGGATGCGTGCTTCTTGACTGTTTAGTTTATGTCTGTTGTGTTCATTGCGCGTTGTGGGTGCCTTCATAGTGTGCAAGAAACCATCCTAAACTTTTGCTTTGCACTTGGTGCCTGCTGCTAACATGTGCTTTTCTTCTTCAGCTGGAGATTGTGATGTCGACTCCTGGAGTGCTTGAGGTGGTGCCCTTTTCACCATTCTTCTGCAAGTTATCCTTTCAGCGTGATCATTGCTGCTTGCTAGTTCTTAATGATTGTTAAATCTTCTTGTTGCAGGCAATTGAGGATCTTCGCAGGAGTTATCCTTCTTTAACATTTGGGGTAAGTCCCTGGCACCACTTCATAGGTTTTTGCACCATTGCCTGCAAGTATGTCTCGCCATGTGTTGTGGGCTTGTGGCCAGAGTGCTGTGTCAACAATAGTGGTGTCAACGGATTGAATACAAATCGAATAGTGGTCTTCCTGTATTCATATTTGTATTTTCTAAATGTATACGAATATGAATTCGAATATTGTCGGATACAAATCGAATGTTGTAACAAATACGAATCGAATACCTACTCAATTCGGTCGGATTCGGATATCCTCGTAACTTGCATAATTGCAAGATATTTATGATATTTTATCCTCGTACACAACACACCTAATCATTCTAGTTTATCTATTTCACCCACAAACATGAATTCATATTAAACACCCAACTAATTAGCCATACTGCAATAAAATATGTATATTGTTTTTACCAAATTCAAATTTGAATACGAATAGTGTGGATAAAATAACATTTCGGATGACAAAAGTCCATACCATATTCGTATCCATATTTTCTATGCGAATAAGAATACAGATATGGGAGAAATTGTTAATCGGATGAAAAATCTAAATCATATTCGTTACCAACCGAATTCGGATACCGGATAATTTGGATTTGATTGACACCCCTAGTCGACAGCACCACATTCTTGCACTTAATTTGTGTAGTTTGCATGTCACTAGTGCTTTTGATCATTTTCAGTACAACCTTAAAGCTGTACATTTCCAAATAAAAGATCTGGCAGTTTTAACAATTTTTACATTGCAATTTGCAAGTTGTGTGTGTGAGTGTTTGTGATGCCCCAATGGGTTTCTAGAAAGTGGTAGTCACATCCTGCTATGTCAGAGCTCATCTGCACAACCCCACTTATGTCAACTGTCAAGCACATTGGGGTTTTTATGCACCTTGTATTATATTTCTAATTAGGTTGGCACAATCTTGAATGCTAATGACGCAAGGCAAGCCATTAGAGCAGGTGCACAATTTCTCATGAGTCCTGGCACGGTCATGGTAAGTGGAAGTGCTACATTTGTTATGTTTTTTCTTTTCTATTTAAAAATGCACCTGTTTCCGATATTCTGTTCTTCCTTTTTAATATCTTTGATTTAGTTAGTAATTGTATACATTTCCTGTACAATTTGTCAATGTAACATTTTGGGATATCAGAGGTCCAGGTAGTTTCGGGTCTCCGTAACTTCGCAAATTTTATCCTTTATAGTGTATACTTCGAGGTGCTTTCTAGGATGCACTAGGTATAGATACCTAAAAAGAAATCCATTGTCTGCTTCTTAGAGATTATTTTTATGCTTCTAGATGCTGATTGATTCGTGCATATTGTATTTGTTCCAGGAAATACTTCATGATCTTGGAGAAAGCGAAGTTCTATATATTCCAGGAGTGCTGACACCAACTGAAGTATGTATCACATGCCACTTGCCAACTTCCATAGAATTTAATTAGTACAGTTCTGAGGAAGGTGAGCTTATTTTTATTCTCACATGTTTTATTATTCGATTTTTACAGGTTATATCTGCTTTCAATGCTGGTGCAAAAGTCGTTAAGGTCTTATAGCTATACCTCTCTTCTTGTAGTTATGTGTAGACTCTAGACAGGTCAGAGTATTAACAATAAATTAAGACGACAACATTGTAAATCCTTTTTTTTTCTCAGATGCTGTTAAAAAAATGGATTTTTCATATATTTTTTTGTTCTGCCATTTCGATTGCCTACTAATTAGCTAAATGTTTAACTCTTCAGTTTGTGTTTATAGGTTATCTAGTCATCTGACAGTAGTTGGCTTGTGTGATTTAATTTAATTAGGTGTACCCAGTTTCAGTGATGGGTAGAGAGATGTACATGTCTGCCCTGAAGAAACCATTTCCTCTTCTACCAATGGTCGCTTCTCAAGGAATTAACATAGGTAAGTGGCCTTGTCTAGCATCCATATTTCTAATGATGCCTAAATAATTCCCCATGTTTTGGATGTTTTCTGTGAAGTAATATCTCAGCTGAAATGAAGCTAAATAGACACCCAATAGCAACATATAAGGGTTCCTTTTAGAATACTTAAATGTCTTAAGTTAGCCACAAAGAAATAGATTCCCCAACTTCCTAACAAATGCAAAAGAAACTCTTAACAGAGGCAGAAGGTGTGAGGAGTATACCTAATTGTTTGGTGTACAGACCATTCCAATCTGATGCAATGGTGCCTGTCTTAGGTTCAATCAAGGGGTATATGGAGGCAGGGGCATCTGCAGTGGTGTTATCTGATGCTATTTTTGACAAAGAATTGATGAAAGAAAGGAAATTCGGTGAAATTTCAAAACTTGCAAATCTGGCCACTTTACAGGCATCACAGTCTACAAAATGAGGTGGATCTAACCATTTACAAGCGTCGCGGTCCACTGGTTCAGAAAATGAGGCACACGCTACTTATCTGATAATTCAAAGATTGAGATTCATAATGTTCGACGCCTTTGGTTGTCCACTCATACTCTGTTGTCTGCATGAGGACAGCTGGAGAAGTAATGAAGTATGATCAAGCCCTAACACGTGAACTGTGTACAACAACAGAAGTCAGGGATAGTATTATGAGAAAGAAGTGATTCTCCCAAATAGAAGTATTAGTGGTGTGCATTTCAAAGAAGGCGTCAAATTCATCATGTGATGAGATTCATGAGAATAAGCATCTTTGCAGCAAAGAAAAGTATGCTTGCCATTCGCTCCATTTCATCACTCCATTTCATCAGAAGTAGAATGCAAGAAGCCAACTTGACTTGACATTCAGCTGCTGTGGAATTATCACAAGGGAACAAAGGCGAAGGAAAAGAAGCAGGGTTTCCTGTGCTGACTAGTCTGGTAGATATATTGTAGCTAGGAGTGTAGTAATAGTGTAATACGACTCTGAAAAGTGGCTCATTTGTATCATCCGGGAATTGCAGCAATACGGTGTGCTTTATTGATTGTTAGGTTTTAGTCGAAGAGGTAAACCATATTTCTGGAGGCACTGTCAAAAGGTGAAATGGGAACACACATGCATGATTTGTTACTCCTGTGCAAATGTGTAGAATATGATGAACAATTGTGCATTTCACCTCGGTTTTTTTCTGCCAAACATCAACAATTACCAAGTTTGTTGAAAATGACATGTGAATGAGAGGTACCAACGTGGTATGCACCATGGCAAATTCAAAAGCGACAATGAGCTGACTAATGGTATCATTGATGCATTCGAGAAACTAAATGAAAACAAAGGGCAAGACGGCAAGACTACAGGGTCTTCAATTCTTAAAATGGAAGTGTAGTTTTGTGAAACATTTGGTTAAATAAGTGTGGTTTTATGATACTTGTCCTTAAAAATTATAGTTACGTGATAGTTTTGTCAATCATAGTGTGATTTCATAAAATTTACAGTTTACACTTATCTCATAGTCTCAGGTTATTTTCTTGGTATCCTAAGTAAAGTGTCTAATATAAAAATATGCCTGAAAGGAATATAATTTTTTTTGATTTTTTTGTTTGACCAGGCAATAGCCGTGGGACATGGGGGTTATTTTCATGGTATCCTAAGTAAAGTGGCTAGTAAAAAAATGTGCCTAAAAGGAATATTTTTTTTGTTTGACCAGGCAATAGGCGTGGGACAGTGGCGGAGCCAGGATTTGACAGAGCCTCGGGTCCAAAACTAAAGGGCTATAAGTCTGTAACTAACATCAAATATTATCAACACCGACGTATAACAAAAGTACAACACAAATGCACAATTGAAACAAAATTTGAATTCGATGTTTAACGATACGACAAAATAGATAAAACATAGCAAAAAAAGAAAGAGAATGTAACATACCACTAGCACGAGGTAATTTTTGCTTAATTAACAAAGATTTGATTCATTTGATCCTATCATATCTTCATCAACAATAGTACGAGAACCTGAACCTGCAAAGATAAAACTGCATATGTAAATTAGGGACACAAAACCACAACATTATCTTTAACGATGAAATTGCTCATGTTTGTCCATTGCAAAAAAAAATAAATATGAAATGGATATTATTTCTTGTACAATGGACTTTTAGCATATCAATGGCATGAGGGACTTTAACACAAGTTGGAGGAGAACTAGACAACATGAATGTGAGGAGAACAAACTAACACAACTACAAATATCATAATCGTATCCATAGAAAGGCGTAATGGCACAAACAGAAAGACATGACCTCAGTAACATGTACAATCATAATCTAATTCACTGTCATTTATCTAATTCGCTGTCATTTTTGGCATGACCATCTATAACATCTAGAGAATTACAAAAACAATCTTACTTGCATGTTCTAAGATCCAAGGTGACTAAGAAGCTAAAGAAGAACTACCAACTGCATGTTAATTGCTTGCTTGTGACAATGTCTAGTGTAATTTTCTAATGCAACTCTAAGCTAGTACTCCAACAACTAATTATCAGAAAGCAACATCAAACTAATTATATTTCATTTGGTAGTCGTCGACTTATATAGTAGTCGACAACAACATGAAATCAATCACACACCTAGTAGCCAGAAGCACATTTCATTTCTCACCCAAAACCACTCATATCAGAAAGCAACATCAACCATGGGCGGTCGGGTGCAGATCTGAGCTCTGGCCGGTGGGCGCGGCGCTAGAAGGGGCCACGACTCATGGGCGAAGTGCGGCGCCGGCGTGAGCGGCTGAGAGGCGCCAGGGAGGCGAGGCGGCGTGGAGCATGAGAGCAAGGAAGGCGCGCCACGATTGACCTGAAGGAGCTACGGCCCACGGCGAGTAGGGCAGACCAAGGCGCGAGTGGCCTGGAGGTGCCGGGCGGGGGGGAGCCGAGAGCGGCGGCAGAGGAAGGAAGGCGGGGGAGCCGAGGCGACGACGGCCGGGAGGAAGGAAGGCGGCTGGGGCGGGAGGAGCCAGAGGCGCCGGGGGAGGGAGGAGAGGAGAGCAGAGCCGCGGCCGCGAGGAAGGAAGGCGACGGGGAGCTAGAGGCGGCGGCGGGAGGAAGGAAAGCGGCCTGCATGGGGAGCCGAGGCGACGGCGTGGGAGGAAGGAAGGCGGCCGGAAGGGGCTCGCGGCATGGTGAGCGGCCTGAGGTGCCTGGGAGCTGAGGTGGCGGCAGGCAGGCCGGCCGGGCATGTGAAGGAGCAAGGCACCAGACCACCAGTGGGAGGAGGAGAGGAAAGAAGTTTGGGATTGGAGGAGAAAATGAGAAGATGGATTGGGGAAGGAGCTCGCCTTTGCATTCGGCCGAAAAGGGAGGTGCGCTGGCGCCTGGGCCACTCCACTGGGCCGGCTGCCTCGGGCCGGCCGGAAAACCTAGGGCATGTCTACTGTGTACTTATATTTTTTGTATACTTACTAAAAATTTACACTAACAATTTTTCTGAGCCTCGGGTCGTTGCCCAACCATCCCGAGACCCATCTCCGCCCCTGGCGTGGGACATGCCTAAGAGCACGATGTGGTTGAAAACCTGTACTCAATAAAGTAAGCTATGATTGAATTTTCGTAATCACATTTTTAGAATTGAGTATTAACTTCAAAAAATATGCTTTGAAAGATAAATAATCATAGCATCTTACCCTTTCCACGAATCACAATCATAAATCTATCCACCCACCTATCGGAAGTCAAAAAGAAGAAAATTTCAGGGGATCAATCCCAAATCCAAATCTTTGGAAACCAACCCAAATTAACTTGCCGATTTAAAAATAAAATCTAACACAACTTGTTTGTTGTGATTGATACCCCTAATTTTGTTGGCTCATGCGGACCATGCAACAACATCAAAAGAAAGCAACCGGTCGCACAGTAGTGGGAACGCATGTTGCAAACACTCAAAAGAAAGCAACAGTCGCATAGCAGTGGGACGCATATTGCAAGCACTCAAAAGAATGTAGTAGCGGGAACGCATGTTGTGTGTGCTCACGTAATAGCTTCACCCCTAGTCTAGTATGCAACCAAACTCCAATTTAAAGGTGCTCACGTAATAGCTTCACCCCTTGTCTAGGTATGCAACCAAACTCCAATTTAAAGGTGACAATTAGCATGTAAAATTAGATCCTTATGGCAAAACCGTAAAAATGACCTGTTAAGTTTTTTCTATTCATGCACACCCGTGTGTGCAAAAACACTAAAAATGAAAAAAATAAAAAATACCCCCCCTAGTGGCCTCGGCCCTGCATTTCTTGCCCTCTTCCCCTCACGGCTCACGCCAACACCATCGAACCCTCCCTCTCCACCAAACACGCGCGTCTCCAGACCTCCTTCTACCGAAAGAGAGGCACTCCTACCACCTCAAAGCGAAGGATTCATTCTCTCATAGGAGGCATCGTCGTCCCCCTCCTCCTCTGCGCTATTGGATTGGCGTGGAGTGGAGATCCATCCCATCCGAGCTTGCTTTGATAGATTTCTTCTTTCATTGGTAAGGAAGCCCTAGCTTGATTGGATTGTTGTTCCATTGTTTTATTTTGGGGTATCTTTTATTTGTTGCGAGCAGTCAATCTAATTCAAAACTTTCTTTCTCTCCAATCCAATCCACGCAGGTTGTTGCGGATTTGTTGGCTACATGGTGGAGTACCGGAGTACTCTAATAACATTTTATTTTCCAAAAAATTACGGGTTCAACTAAACTCCCATGCCCCTCGTTAGCTCCTACCATGGTCCAACATCCAAGGGGGTAATGTAGCCTGCATACTGTAGCATGTGTGTATTGTAGCACGACGTCAGCTCTTGCCTTTGGCAGCCAAGGAAACCTCCTCCTCTATCCCTACCCTTGTGGTGCAGCCGCCGCTCATTGGCATAATCGTGCTGCTTGGTTTCAAGGCCATCTAATCCTAGCACATGACAATTTGGTATCAAAGTAGTTGATCCTTACCTATGGCTTCTGTTACCGATGGGATTAAGGCCGATGCGATCAAGGCTATGAATGCCGATATTGACAAGTTAGCGTGTAGTGAGCTCTTCACTAACATCAACACCTTATTGTTAAAGACGAACTGGATCAAGATGGAGGAGGAGAAGAAAGCGCAGCATGTTGTAGCAATTTCTGTTCCGCCACCGCTAGTAAAGTTGCCATCACCACTGGTTGCAACCTTGGTCAAGATTGAGTAGCGGTGGTAGGCGACGCTTGTCATTGGAATGGCGGTGCTGCCATCACCTTTCCCATCCCTATCGTCGATGTTGGTCACGCTACCACCCTTACCATCGACGACTTCTCTTCAGGCTTCGCTGTCCTTGGTTGCACCATTGGTGCCTTTGCCGAGGAAGAAGGTTGATGCCCATCCAGCGGCGGTGCTCTCCACGCGGTTGGCCAATGTCGTGCCTTCGAAGGTGTGGTACGCAACGGAGGTCATGTGGGGGTTAGCAACGTCGTCGCCTCTCTCCTACAACCGTCATATCTTAGGGTGAGAAGGATGCTATTGCTGCCCCACATCGGTTGCCTTGCCGCTGGTGATTCCTGTGACATCAACCGACACTAGAGGGTTGTTGTTCCCGATGTTGTTTATCGGGGCTTTGTTGATCCTCTTCTACACAACACAACGTTGTCATCGTACCCTCTCATCAACATGGGGTCACCAAGAACTTCAACCATGCCCAACACTGCAGCTTGAGGACAAGAGGACACACGGTGAGCATGAGAGCAACCAAGCCCAAAGTCACAAGTTCCCAATGCAATAGAGAATAGATGAGTTTTTGGCTGTGTTTGGCACTGTTGGCGCTCATTTTAGCAAATCTAGTCTCATCGCTAGATCAAAGCCGAAAATGGCACTGCGGACGCACCACGTGGCCTATTCCGACCCCCAGGGGCACGACACTGCCCTAGGCTGGCCCCAGGAGCACGGGCATCCCAGTGCCATCATTTCATGTGAAGTTCGTCTTCCGCCATCATTTTCATGTAAGTTAGGGAATAAATTTTAAAAATTGAAATTAACAAAATTTCAGAATAAATTTTGAGATACTTCACAATGTAATTTGTGAATTATATTATACGTAGGGTTTGGTTACATGCATTAGAAATGACAGCACGCACGAATCAACAAACTGAAAAACACCTACGATACACACGCGTCTTTTTCGAATCGAAAAAAGGAGAATCAAAATTAGTCTTGGTAGCTCATCAGTTCCTTCCGCTTGTCTTCGGTCAGTCTCAGAGGCATCCCTATTCTGCGAGACAGGCTGAAAGATTGAATGATGTTAGCAGAACGTACAACAAAAATCAATAATCAGGATACAAATTGAACATCACTTACCTCTTGGATCTGGAGTGTTCCAAGGCGACAGGAAGCGCTAAGATGGATGTTAGTTTCACTAGCAGAAGTTTTCTCCTCGTCGACCGATGCCTCTTCAATAGGATCGAGTACGTAAGGTATTCACTTAATATCAAACTAACTCTACTAAAACTATCACTAAACACTTCTCGGAGCACTCTCAAATCGACTGATTCGAAAACTAACTCTACTAAAACTTTCGCGATATGATTTTTGACTTTTTCAGGAGAGACTGATTCGCTGAAACGCGCCAGCCGGGCCAAAACTACTAAAATTCGAGAACAGAGATCCCAAAACCAGAGTAGGCCGACACACGGTGAGCTTCTCCTCACCTCTGGGCAAGTCAAAACCGAAACGAACAGGGAGACACAAGAAAATGGCGGCGGCGGCGCTCCGTCCGGCGATCCTCCGCCACATCCGCCTCTCGCCCTCCCCGGCGGCGCTTCTCGCCGCGGCGGCCCAGCCCCACGCCCTTGCGCGGTGGCTCGCGCGGCCCATGTCCTCCCACGACGCCCACCTCACCCGCGACGAGGTCCTGGACCGTGTCCTCGATGTCCTCAAGAGCCACCCCAAGGTCGACCCCTCCAAGGTAACAACTGCACCAACCCTAGCCCCCCCAAATCCGCACCGCGTCACGCCGGCGCGGTGCCCTCCAAACCCTAACCCTAAGAGAGAGCACGGTTCTTGGCGGTGGCAGGTGACCCCGGAGGCGCACTTCGAGAAGGATCTGGGGCTGGACAGCCTGGACACGGTGGAGGTGGTGATGGCGATCGAGGAGGAGTTCAAGCTCGAGATCCCCGACGGGGAGGCCGACAAAATCGACTCGCTCCCGCTCGCCATCGAGTACGTCGCCAACCACCCCATGGCCGCTTGAGTTGGTTGCGTCCGAGGTGATGGTTTTCTTGGTTTTTTGTTTCGATCGGATGAATAATTGGCTGGAGTGGTTCAGGAAAACTGGTCCCTGGTGCTCCGCGTTGTGTCGCGGTGGATGCTGATCTTGAATGGAACATTAACATTCTGTTCTTGTGACAGCACGGCTTAGAACCAATTCAGAATTGATGAACAAATGAAATGATGGTTCAATGGTCGTTGCTTATGGAAAATGACGTAGGAGGTGGCAGCTCTGTTAGTTTCGTCAGTCAAATGTGGTGTTGCCTGTTGTTTGCCTCTCTTTTGCAATACTGAGATTTTGAATGTGGTTTGTGTAACACATTTACTCTTAGGTTAGTTAACTGTATTCCGATTGTTGCATGGGAAGGGACCAATTGAAACAGGGTTCTATATGCCCTTTCAGTTAACATCTCTGTACTTCTAAAACTATCAAGTTTATGCAAGCTTCCGATATGTGCATAACAATGGAGCTGCACAGTTTGGACATCTTCAATTGGGACATAAAAACGAACTCCCAAGAAAAAAAAGTTCCAAGTTATATTGCTGGATAGTGAAGGGTCATTCTGTTATGTGGTTAGTATTTAGTAATCAAATACAGTCACTGTTCTTATGGTTTTGATCTTCACTAGTGTGGTCTACCATTTCAGGAAAATGAATTAGAGATTGTTAGTTGTTACAAGTGCCTCAGCCACAATTAAGGAAATAAAAAAGGTAGTCTGGAGAAATGTTTGATATTCTTTTCTAGTAGTGAGCCACTTCCCACCAGTTGGCCAATAAACAGTCCAGAAAAGCTCAGAAAAAACCACTGATTTAAGTATTAAATCTCTCTCTCTCTCTCTCTCCCTCCCTCCCTCTTGTTTCTTGTTTCTTGGAAGAACATTTGTAAAAGTATATATTTGTAAATGTTATATACTTATTTGCATGCAAGAATAGTGAATTTTTTTTGCCTCGGTTTAGAATGAAATTGTCAAATTGTTCATAGTTAGGTGTGAATTGGTGCTGAATCCCTAAAATGCTTGTCATTTCTGGTTAACTGAGAGGCCACCACTGAGATCTGTAACATTGGCTAAAGCATGTTTACATTCGAGCATGGCCTACCAGGCAGCATCCTTTCTCCGTGTCAGTCCTGCTTTTACTATACACATCTAGATAAGGTTGTAGTAAGAACTTCTGGTAGCTGCACCTTATATCGGTGTAACTGTGGTTTTTTACTATGCTGAATTGTGGCAATGGAATCATCAATCATGGAAGATATATATGATTTGATTCTCCAGAAGCACTTGGCAAAGGATATTTACCACATACCACATACTACATGTCATCATTTATACCCACTGTTGAAGGTGTGCTTTCAGGAGGTAATTTTTTGGTTAAAAATATAGCTCCGTTGATGTGATCTCCAGATTTTCGGAATTTGATGCAGCCTAGAATGTGCAATATTTGGGATGCTTGTTAGATTGTGTGCAATATTTGGGATGGTTGTTTTCTTGTTTTTTTTTCTCTTGTGGCTGTATGTGTATTTGTGATCTTGATGTGATGGGTTTAATCCTATAGGCGAAAGAACCATGTTACCCTTTTGGGTAGCAAGGAACTGGGGATGAGATGCAAGTTTTTTTTTCCCGTTTTTGTTAGGGCCTTTAATCATTATAAAGCATGCTGTGTAACTATGAGGCTCGATCTATGTTCTGTCGTTGACATCTTGTTGGATGACACACTGCCAAATTCTAGACTTGAAAAACAGATGTGCAAAAGTTCAGTTTATTAGCTCCTAATATTATGAACCCCATCTCAAACAGAACCAAGTTGAAAAGCTCCACTGGAGGAATTAGGCGTCATATATCTAGTGTTGGCATTTGCTGCTTATGCAATCCTCATCAAGCTGCAATGCTCATCGGCTTTGTTTGCCGCGAACCTTTGCGTTTATTCCACCAGTGTCGTCCTTGTACATTATGACACTGCTACGACGGAAACAATATTGAACACTATATGCGGAACTGCCATGATCAATGAGACTATGACCTGTGATGATTTAGAGCGTGCACTGGGATGAATTTGATACTGAGAGTATACCTTTGTTCCATACTTCCATGAGAATTGGTTCCTGCAAAGCGGTGCTGCTACCTGAAGGAATTGCAGTACAGCTTTCAGTGCTGCACAATGAACGATGCTACCGGGGATGTGCATGGAACCACGATCTCACAGAGAAATTGCTTGCGCCGATGCAGCTTGGGAGCATATCATAAAAATATTGGGAGCGCATCGTAAAAAATAAGCCAAGTGTGCAACCCATCCTAGTAAGATGACCGGGGATGCCTCTGGTGGTAATTCTGTTGAGCCGCTTGATCAATCTCTGGTGGTAATTCTGTTGAGCCGCTTGATCAATGTGAAGCAAGGGTTATTGTCTTTGGTCTTTGGGAGTTGACAATGGTTAAGTGTTCCTAGAGACAAGTGCCTAACGTGTAATTAGGGTCTGTTTTGGACACATAAATTTCGATATTTCATACGCGGTTAAAGAAATTTTTATAGGTTTCTCCGGAGATTGAATTGTTTCCTATGTAACTTTTGCAAAGTTCCCTTGAAATTCCTAAACCACGGAGAAATGCTAAGATTAGACTGTTCAAGTACCGGGCTGGGCCTGAAAAGTCCGATCTCAAACGGGCATGCTCGAGCCTGGCCTGGCCCAAAAAATATATTTTCTATATAAAAATATTATCTTAATTCTTTTTTGAATAAAAATTAATATTTAATTCATTTTGAGAATAAAAATAGTTTTTTATTATTTTAAACTATTTAAGGCGGTCACCGAGGCTAACCCAAAGCATATCACTGTTATATGGTTATTAAGGCGGTAAGGCGAGGAGAAACGACCTACCCCCTTACACCTTTTAAGTGTTAAGGCGCGAGGCAAGGCAACGCCTTACATACATCCTAAAGCGCTAAGGCATAAGTCCAAACAAGCGGGATGAACACAGAATAGCAAGCATCAGTCTAAAGTTATGTATATGTTACATGTATGTATGTATGTATGTATGTATATGTGTAATTATGTAAGAAGAGATGTTACATGTACGATGTTACATGTACGTATGTATGTATATGTATATGTACGTATGTATGTATATGTGTAATTATGTAAGAAGAGATGCTATCTTGATGGCTTGGTGATACAAATATATTTGAAGACTTGATGTTATTACCTTTACAATCATAATTGCTAACATGCTACTTACTAATTGCCTAATTGAGTAATTGCTACAATGGTAATTCCTAATTGCCAGTCTGCACTACTACTACTATTTATTAATTGTATAGTGCTACTACTACTAATACTAATTAGTGATTACTAAATCGCATTGTGCCACCGGTCACTGCTGAAAGATCTAGACCCGCTATTATGAGTTAATGGAGTGTTTTGGTGATTAATGACAAATCCAAATATGAGACTAACTCTCTTGTCAAGTATTATCTTTGTGTAGTCTCATTTGGATATAAAGGTGAAATACAACGAGGTATGCAATCGACATCTTAATCTTATATATTGTTGCACTCCTCGGATCCAAAATATAGGATTGAACTCAACCATAAGTCAAACTTGAATATGTGCATATGATCTTATTACACATTTGTGTATGCACACATTTAGGGGAGTTTTATTCTATACTTTGTGGTTTCATTAGTATTGATCCATATTCCATTCTCCACAAATATTTGGGATCTTTACTTTGAAACAAATCCATTTGAGTATACAAAACTTGCGTAGTTCTTGTATACTCATGTTAGAGTATATATAACTTGTGTAGTTTGTATATACTCATTTGTTACTTCAATTATCTACATTCAATTTATGAGTAATTAAGTGGTTATCATCAATTACCAAAGAGGGAAAGATTGAGGTATCTTGTCCCACCATTATGTGTAAATGGTATGATGTGGTAATTAATGATAATCATATTGCGGAACTAACATTTTTCATGAGTTGGATGAATAGGTTATGTTCCAGGATGATGAAGATTTGGGATGATCATGAGTTGATCATCAAGTCAAGAGCTTGGTGTAAAGGATGCATCATGAGTTGATGCTTATCAAGAAGAGATGATCATGAGTTGATCGTAAGACAAGAGAAGGCACATCATGTGTTGATGGAGGTCAAGCAAAGGATCATCATGTGTTGATGATTAGCAAGTTAAAGACCCGGACTTGAAGTGTTGATGTGCGTCATCAAGCTTCAAGAAGATGAAAGGCAAAGGTATGACTAGGTAGGGCTAAGGATGTGTTCCTAGTCTTTTACCGGTCTTGGTGTTTGGTTGGAAGACCGGATTGCTAGTATAGGTTGCCGTACTATTAAGAGGGGTCTTAACTAGTAGTTTGAGTTAGTCATGTGTTGATAGCTCATTATGTTTGCTCTAGCTCATCTAGGCATGATGCTATTTATTTGCGAATGTGTTTTGCAAATAATCGAGGCTCATGCATAACCCTTGTAGCATGTGACTTAAGTTTGCAAATGCGTTTTGCAAATAGTGTAAGTCCATGTACCTTATTCCTTGTGATGAGTATTCTAAGGGTTAGCAAATGTGTTTTGTAACCTACTGAGAATATCATCTTTGAAACCTTGTCGAAAATTGCATTCAAATGAGCGAATGTGTTTTGCCATTTGAAGTGGAGCAATTGGGTTTGGCTCTGTAGTCTGCCGGTCGGACCGGCAGTAGTCACCGGTCGGACCGGTGGCAAATCGGTCTGACCGGTGTGCTACGGGCGGTCGAACCGATTCCTCTTTATCCGATTTCTGTATGCGGAAGTTCCGCCGTTGTAAAAATGGGAACTTCCGCTGTGAGGAAGTTCCAGATCGAGCGGATCGTTTTTCCAAAGAGCTCCTTTGTGGGACTTAGCCAAATTTGCGACAGGCGGTCGGATCGCCAAGACTGGCGATCGGACCGATTTGAAGCGTGGTCCGCCGCCAAGGCCCAACGGCTATTTTTCTAGCCGTTGGCGCACGGGCGTCCGACCGCCATTGGTTGGCCGTCAGACCACACTGGGTCATTTTTGAGGAATCTTCTCCCAACGGCTAGTTTTTGTGTGTGGGCTATATATAGCCACCTTGGCCGGTTGGGAGAGGTGGCTGGTGCTATTGTTAAGTGATATACTCATTCTTTGAGCTAAGAGCAAGCCTCTATTCTCTTTTGTGTATGTGTTGCACTTGGTGAGATTAGAGAGTAAACCCTAAGTGCATGTGTTGTCTTAGGTAGTGGATTGTGTATCCACGTGAGCATTGACACTTGATTAGTTCAAGTGAAAGTTCGGATTTATTACTCTTGGTGTTTGCCGACACCTAGACGGCGTGGAGACGTCGTGCGCGGTGATCTTCTCAAGAAGGTTGTGAGAAGACCCGGCGGTTTGTGAGTGGTTTGATGCTCACCATCTCCGGAGTGGAGGAAGAGCAACCATAGTTGAGTGAGGTGTTGGTTCGGTTAGGAACCGGTCCAAGTGTTTGGACTTACCTCGGAGGTATTGGCTTAATTAGTGGAGCCGGTCCAATTTGTTTGGGCTAACCTCAACGTGGATTAGGGGAGACCGGCAAGTCTCCGAACACCACGGTAAAACATAATCGTGTCATCTCGTTTTTACTTGTGCTTTACTTTGAGTAATTTACATTCTTGCTTTAATTGCTTATATATCTTGTATGATTGCTCATATTGTATTGTGTTCATATTGTCGGTGCACTTAGTTGAGCCTAGTTGATTTAGGTTTTAATTGAGCAAAACCAATTCGCTATTAGCTTCCGCATTTATATATTGGTTTAGCGAGAAAGTTTTTTAAAACCGCCTATTCACCCCCCTCTAGTCGGCCACCTCGATCTTACAACTGCTACTACTAATTAGTAATTACTAAATGGACAAATTGCACAAGGCTTCTACTTCTACAGTTGTACTAATACTACACTACTAGTCTACTACTAAATCGACATCGCACTGGCCACTGGGCTACTAGTACTACTGTGCACAAGTCACAAGAGCAAAGCAGAGAGGAGGCGAGGCGCAGAGAGCCAGAGGGAGGCAAGCAGAGAGGGTCGAGGGGGGGGGGGGGCGATCGACTGGGGACTGGACGAGGCGCGACGACAGGGAGTGTTGGAGGTGCGACAATGACAGGGAGCTGGGGAGGAGCTGTGCGACGGCAACGAGGAGCTGGGAGGAGGAGCCGCACAACAGGGAACAACAGGGAGGAGGCACTGAGGCGGTGCATGACGGGGAATCACTAAACCAGAGGAGGCGGCGGCGCGCGACGGACGCCATAGGCATGCGCGGCAAGGCGGGCGACACTCGACCCACAACAATAGCCTTTACCGCTAGCGATGCCTTAATAACCATGCATTGTTGACCTGGCTCGGGCAAGGCCTAGCCCGCATTGTAGCTGGGTCGAACCAGCACAACCTGAGCGTTTGTGTCGTGCTTGGATCCGCACACCGGCCCAACAGGCCGACACAGCACGCACAGTGCCGGACCAAGCATGGCCCAAGCGCGGTACTCCCGACAACAGAGGAGGTGGTGCGGTCGGGCATGGAAGAGGAGGTGGCGCGGTCGACACGGAGGAGGAGGAGGCGACTCAGCGACGACCGGTCGCGACGGAGGAGTAGGTGGCGGCGATGGCTGGGCACTAAGACGAAGGAGGAGGAGGTGGTGGCCACGACGGCTGGGCACGGAGACAGAGGAGGAGGAGGCGACGGCGCTGAGGCGTGGCGACAGCCCCAGCTGGCAGAGAGGTATGGAGGAAATGTCTTGAGGCGCAGTGGCAGCATGTCGACGGTGGAGGCAGTCGGATCCAGCGGGCCACGACTGGATCCGGGCCAGCTCGGTTGGAGAGAAGGGAACGAGAACGGGAGGTGGGAGGGAGGTGAAAAAGAAGAGAAAGCAGAAGAATGAAGAAGTAAGGTACAATGCACGAGCGGGAAAAAAAGAAGAAAGGGAGAAAAAGATGGAAAAATGAGGAAATAAAAAGTGATGGGTTTTTAAATTATTTATATATATATATATATATATATATATACATTTTTGAATCTTTTATATTTTTCTGAAACTTAGATCAAAACGGACACTCTCACTCTGTCGGTGCGCCATGCTTGGGCCGACGCATAGCGTACCGGCTAGCACGGCATGGCCCGCACAGTCAAACGCGGCCGGCGGGCGACACCACTACAGCCCCATCTCTCACCAGCCGGCCTCAACAAAAGCGCGTCGTCCTTAACATTACCATCTCCCCACCCCTAATCAATCCCCAAATTTTCCTCCGGAATCATCGCATCTCGAGCAGATCAGGTGAGCCCTATCTCCCTTCCCCCGACGATGCACCCCACCTGGTTTCGAATCGAATCCGCTCCCCTTCCCCGATCTAGGGATCGGGCCGCCGGATCTGTTCGTCCGCTCTTGGATCTCAGACGGTTGCGAATTTTGATTTCGTTCTTTTGGGCGGATTCGTACATCTCTACAAGTTTCGGTGGGATCTGCTCGGCGATTTGACCGGGTTAGGTTAGATTTGCGGCGTTAGGGTATGCGTGGGTTCGTCCCGATTCGCCGTTGCTTGGGGTTTGTGATCCGTAGTTTGGTCTTGGAGTTTGGTCTCGTGTTGAGATCTGAGCAAGGAATGACGTGTGCGGATTGTGTTGCAGGTGAACCAAGGAGGAGAGGGAGATGGGGCTGGCGTTCGGGAAGCTGTTCAGCCGGCTCTTCGCCAAGAAGGAGATGCGGATCCTCATGGTCGGCCTTGATGCTGCCGGAAAGACTACCATCCTCTACAAGCTCAAGCTCGGCGAGATCGTCACCACCATCCCAACCATTGGTAATATATAAACGATCCCTCTTGGAAATATGTTTTTGTTGTTGCATCTTGTTCAGTTTTCTTTTTTTGGAACACCCATCTTGTTCAGTTTTCTGTTCTTGTTGTTACTACTCGATGTACTCGTTGCATTTGCGTGCCCTCACCTTAGAATTGTCTGGTTGTAGCATGTTGTTTAAATTTTGGTTCGTTAATTCAGTTGGGGGCAGAGTTGTTTGTATGACATTCTAGAAAATTATGAGCCGTTACTTTTTTATCTTTCGAAAAGAAACTTTTATTTATTTAGTGATGGGGATCTGATGTACCCGTATTTGATGGAATCCTTATTGGTCAACCTAACAAGGTCTGTTAAGAGTGCCTGTGGGCTCCAACAGGTTTACAACTCCCCGTAATTCTAGGCCCTTTCCACACATGGCTCATACAGTTTAACTCCCACCAAATCGGATATAGCATTTGTGTCTTATGTTGCACCTGATCATCATTTGCACATAAGCCTATTTGACTCAGTGTTCTAAAAAAAGGGTCACCCTTTTGCCTTTTTGCGATTATACGGCCTAGCTAGCCAAATTTTGGAACAGTGATTTGACTGTAAGATCTCATATTTCTTGCTAGTGAACATAGTTTGTTTATCAAGCCAAGGATTGTTGTAGGCCATGCCAAAGCACATACTGCAAAAAGTCTTCCTAGCTCTTGTTCTTAGATGACGTTGAATGTATGGAAATATAAAACAGAAGGTGTTATATAAAATGGGGTCTTAATGGGGTCTTAAAGTGAACATTCCATGTGGCAGCCTCTACTATCATATAACTGACGAAGGGGCTTAATTAGATATTTACATAGGTTCAAATCAGCAAAGTTTGGATCAACAAATACATGGGGAAGGTGCCCTCTATTGTTATTTTTTCTTATGCTTGAGCCATGGCACAACCTTGATGTTTTCTATTTATATTTACTGATTTCCTTTGAAATACAGGGTTTAATGTTGAAACTGTTGAGTACAAGAACATTAGCTTCACTGTCTGGGATGTCGGGGGTCAGGACAAGGTATGAGCTACTGTAATGTTTTGTATTTAGTATTATGCACTTTTGTAATTGATTGGATGCACTACGTGTCTTAACATCTGTTTTACCCCTAAACTGTTTACAGATTGTTCCCTCACATTTTGGCTGATTTTTTTTCATTCCTGTGAAAACAGATCAGACCTCTCTGGAGGCATTACTTCCAGAATACGCAGGGTCTTATCTTTGTTGTGGACAGCAATGACAGGGACCGTGTTGTTGAAGCCAGAGATGAGCTCCACAGGATGCTGAATGAGGTAGATTATTCTCCTGGGCTACTCTATCATGCCATCGATGTGCTATAACAATTAACTGATGAATCATGCCATTGCATGGAAATCCACATGATCCAAAAATTGATTAACTAACCAATCCTTTTGTTTGACACCTCCTCATTGGAACAAGTTATTGACAAATGAAGCAGTTGCTTTTGACATACATATGACACAACTTATTTTGCATTTCCTTCAACTCTGTGTCTTTTTATTTCCTTTCTCGGGAAATTTCTATATATAATAAGTGGGCTGGCCCTTTCCATGAGAATAGTATTCTATGGTTAGTGTCTAGTAGTTAATATATTTTTATTTTCTTTAGGATGGGAAAGTGGTATTTTTACTGTAAACACTCTCTTGGAGAAACACCATGAACATTTTGTTTGAAAAGTTGTCAATTTTGTGCAACTACATTTAACGATTTTCACTTGAAATTATTGACAGGATGAGTTACGTGACGCTGTGTTGCTTGTCTTTGCCAACAAGCAAGATCTCCCAAATGCTATGAATGCTGCTGAGATTACTGATAAGCTTGGACTACATTCCCTTCGCCAGCGACACTGGTAAATAAGGACTACCTGTTCTTACTTTTCTTTTCTGTGTTTGCTGTAGATATAGTTTGAAATCCACGTGTAAGCCACTCATGAGCTTTCCTTTTTGAATTATAGAGATACTTTTATCCTGTGACTTTATAGTAGCAGATCATCTGCTCTAGCATTATTGATGCAACTTGCAGACTTACTTTTCTGCAAGCCATTAAATTTCAATCTGGTCTTTGTTCCAACAGGTACATACAGAGCACTTGTGCCACAACCGGTGAGGGTCTGTACGAGGGCCTGGAATGGCTGTCCAGCAACATTGCTAGCAAGGTATACACAATCCATTCTCCGACGAGTTTTAGATATCTCCATGTTCTGCAATACTATTGTGATGTTTCTGGGGATAACTATGGTGCACTTTCTATTAGTTTGCTTCCATGCTAGCAAGAGGGTTGTATGTTCAAAATTCCAGTGCACTCTTGTTTTCTTTTGGACCCTCATCTATTTTCTGTACTTGTAGTCTTGAGGCTTGGAATTTCGACTGCGAGCTGACTAGGAGCTGTGGATTTATCATTGATACCTAGGACGAAGCAACTGTTCCAATCTGTTATGTGTCTTCGGAGAGCTCAATATTTTATTTTTGTAATGGTGTCTCAGTTAAATGTTTCCTGTACTTTTGAATGTTCTTTGTACTTGTTCATTTTGCACAAGGATTTCCAATATCATATTTCTGTGGCAAGTTATGATGAACTTGTCTAAGTACTGCTAGCTCAAAGAGCAAAAAATCATTGAAGTTGATACGTGGAACTCCAATTTGTTATACGGAAGGCAGGCAGCCTTGGTCCAAGTTTACAGATGATAATAGCCGTATATGAAAACTTTCGTTTTCTGAGGTTTGAGTCATTTGGCAAACCTTGTCCTCGTTTGAACGCAGGATTTTTCGCATTAAAACGGTTCAAGTCCTGCATTTATCTTGCAAAATTGTCGTGTTTCTAACGAACCAAGCCTGTCCGGGCATTTACTGGAAAATTGATCGGACACGGTTATCCTGTGAGGGGTCTTCCAGAAACATGTTTTGCATGGGGGTGAAGATGGAAGATATAGGCGCTGCTGTAACGCGGTAGAATAGAAACTTGCAACTATGCCAAAGAGGTCGTCGTCTGTTCGATCATAGAAAGGCCAGTGGCAATGTTGGCTATCCCTTTAAGAGGATTGAACTGTGTTACATGTACGGATGCCATGGGTTTGAAATTCGTAGGTTGCCAGATGGCCCTGAAGGCTATGGGTTTGTATTCTCCTGCTTTTAGGTTCTTAGTTCCTACGTGCTACTACTCAACAAATCATAGAATGATTTTTCTGTGCTCTGACGATTGAGGCTTATTTTTGTAGGTGACTTTTTTCAAGTAAATTTCTTAAAGCTACTCTTAGTCAAAACTATCAAAGAGCTGCATTTGAGAGAGAGAGAGAGAGAGAGAGAGAGAGAGAGATGTACTTTTAAGAAATCGTTTTGATAAAATTGTACATAGTTTGCTCAAAAGTTTCGAACAACCCAATTCTATCACAAGGTACTGTCACGGCAAGCTGAGCCCGCGCGCCAGTAGCATAGAAGCCCCTTCACCAAGATGGTGTGGCGTTGTAGCGGATTCAGAGACCTGGCCTCCTCACCTTTTTTAAAAAAGCCAGAGTTTGACACAACCGAGCTTGATGACGTGTGGAATCCGCATGCCAATGAGATTGTTCGTGTGGCACTTGGCGAAGCTTGTCATGGAACGTAGAATATTCACATGAAACATTTCAATTCTATGGAACAGTTCGTGTGTTTCCAATAGGCCAGCATGCCAACTTGACCAGATATCAGGAACCTGAAAACATTAATAGGAAAATAGATAGGAATCACAGTTATCCTGTGATGAGTCTCTTCCAAAACGGAATTTTGATTTGGCAATGAATGACGATTTTTTTTTAAAAAAATAATACATTTTAAAATATAATTACATAAATAATGTATGTTTAATAAAATTTCAAACATAGACTTTTGTCGCCATTTCAATTGGCACCGGGCCTTGTCGCCAGTTGTACTGGCGACATGAGCCTTGTCGCCGGCAAAATAACGTAAAATATCTCTGTAGCCATTTGGAATAACGACAGAGAGCAAATCGCCAGTTGAAAATGGCAACAAGTTTATGTCGCCAATGGCGATACATATTTTTTTTGTGTGCAGAGAATGCTGTTTCAAATTTTACAGGATTTCACTCGATTTTTTTAAAATAATATCTTTAGTGTCTATCGAACTGAGTATTTTCGAAAAAGAGAACAAAATATTGAATAAAGAACAATCTAGGAGTTAAATTTAGAAGATGAAATTTCAACTACGGCAATAAGACTTTGTAATGCACTTGCGAATTACATAACGCACACGGTTTTGGCTTTAGAAAAACCTATTTTAAGTAAAAATGCATTTCTAGCCAAAATCCTACATTATAGTATCTTGTTTTTGACATAAACTAGATTTTTGTGTAAAATCTATTCTAAAAGGAATTTGAAAATCTTGCCAAAAGGAAAATCCTAGAGTTGGTTATTCTAAACATTTTTGGTATTCAAAGGATTTTCAAAAGACCAACCTAGAAAAAGATATTTGATTTTCAAACTCGTCCAAAATACTACTATGACCTAAGTGGTCACTTTCTAGCACTTAAGTGAGTTTTTCCATATGAACCAAAATTCTTCATATGAATATGTTCATAATGATATTTATGACTCATACATACAATTGGATGCTTTAAAATTCATCATTTGCTCAATTTGGATCTTTTGATGAAAGTTCATGGAAATATGTTTCTTTTCCGAAAACCAAAAGCTTAATTTATAAAAACTATTTTAAATTTTATTTTTATGGGCTATATAAGTTGGAAATACTCCAAAGATGTTTATTTGATTGATTGTGCAAAGATTTGGAGTAAAATACAACAATTCCTTCTTTTCTTCAAATTCCAAGATCAATCCTTGAAGTGTCAGGATAATCGGAACTACCGGCACTCCAGGTTCGGAACTTCCGATGTCCGGAACTTCCGCACATTAGTTGGCGGAACTTCCGATTGTTCTGACAAGTCAGTCATTTCATTCCATTTCAATTCTAAATCTTTTGTGGCTGCTTTCTTTGGTCAAGTTGATCCTTGATATCATTGCTAGCTATCCACTACTACTTTTCCTTGATTTCAAATGCAATTGCATCTCTCAAGTGGAATTCTTTCAAAAGTGATAGCTTATTTTGATCATCTTGATCTCGGCATGAGATTTATCTTTTCAAGTGATATCATCTTATTCGTTAAAGTGGTATCCTCTATTCATCCCTGCCGATCAAAATCTTCTTTTATCTAAAGCTCTCTCCGTTTTGTGGTATCTTTTACAAGTTGTAAAAATCGGATGGGCATATGCTAAAACGATGACAAAGGAGAAGATGACAAGGAAATAAGAAAATCATTTGTATGTCAAATGAGAAGAAAGGAATGCCAAGAGGAACCCTTTGTGTAAGGGGAGTTTTTCTTTGTGAAAAATTCTTAAAAGATTATGGTGTTACAAAATTTATGTAATTTGAGAAAACTATTTTACTTGCCTAAAATGATTTATTGGATCTTGTGAATGAATGTGTTTCATTCTCATTTGCTTCATTTGGTATTCTTGGAGTGACATTATAAATCATATGCAAGATTAGCTTTTCAAAATCAAGTCTTCCATTCGAAAGTCCAAATATTTTTACAAGTGGCTTTTTGCTCAAAACGGTCAATCTTGTGAAAAACTACACAAAAGTATCTAAAATGTATTTCAAATGTTTTCAAATGCTTTTGAAGTAAAATTCCTACTTTGGAAACAAAATAGAAAATTTGGCCTCAAAAGGATCTTATATGATCTTGATTTTGAATTAAATGACATATTTCCTTAAATCAAAATCTATTGAGTTTTTGAAAAAGTTTTCAATACCAAACTCATAGGGTTGGTCATTTCAAACATTTCTCAAGTTCAAAGTTTTTACAAAAGACCAACTGTTGAAAATCTATACTCATTTGAAATTCAAGAAAAACTCGCTTTGACCCAAAATGACCTATTCTTGCATATAGTGAGTTTTGCTATTTGAGCCGGATTTCTTTGTGTATCTTGGCTTGAAATAGTATTTCTAACTCATACAAATCAAAGAAAGTGAAAATCTCCATGAAACCCAAATTAGCTTGCATTTTGGATCTTAAAGGCAAAATTGCTCTCTTTATATACCTTCAATGCGCATTTTGCCATATCTTTTGAAAGAAAAGTCCTTTTTTAAAACTTCTTGTTGGAAAACACTCTAAATAGTCCAAAGTTAAAATCTGGAGCTTTTCAAAGAATTTGGACTTCATTTGTAAAAGTATTGACTTTTCTTCTCTTTAAACTAAAATCTTACCTTCAAAGCTTAAATTGGCATATCTTTTGATTGGAGACTCCTTTTTCGAAAATTCTTCTTGGATAAGTTTCTCAGGAGTCTAAAGTTTATTTCTTCCAAATTTGAAGGTATTTCGACTTGAATTGAAAAAGTTTTGACTTTTTCTCTCTTTGCTCAAAAGCTGAAATTTCATATTTGTGCATGGTTTTGAGCAGATTTGTGAATTTTGTATCTTTAAATGGGTTCACAATTAGAGGAAGCTATAATAATGAAATTTGATCCTCTATAGTTGTTCTATGTTGAAAAAATTTCTCAAATTTATTGGAACTATTTTACCCATTTTCTCAGCTGTCTTTTGAGGCTCAAATGAATTGTCAAAAATCTGAAAATCCTGAATTTTTCAGTTTTTTGAAACTTTGTGATTTTCATATATTTAAATTGGTTGACATTTGGTTAAGCCTCCCAAAATGAAAATTGTGTGTATATGCCAGCACTAGCTCCATAATTAATTTCATATTTTTCTGAGCTTGCTTCCACATATTTTCAATATTGGCCATCTTTGATCTTCTCGTTTTGTAATTTGAAAATGTTCTTGAGAAGACTTCAAAGAAGGAGATTATTTGAATGTATTTCAAATATCATTTCAAGTCGAATCATTTCAAGTGGTTCTCAATATTCTGATTTAAAAGGGGAAAATATTATGATCAATAGGTTTATAACCTATCTTTGTTTCTCCTCTCATATCTTGAGAACAAAATCTCCTTTGGTCATATAAGTTCAATTCATACTTTTTGTGACCAACCTCGATATTTGCAAGTGGTATCGATTTGCAAACCTCCCTTTGTGTCCTTTTTAGTGATTAATGCCAAAAGGGGGAGAATGTTTATATCAATACTCTTCCATTTGGATGTTTCATTTGTTTAAAATGCCAAAAGAGGGAGAATTGCCAAAAAGGGGGAGATTGCATTAAATGTATAGTATATCATTCTCATATGCATAATGATTGACGTTTTAAAATTTCACCTTATGGCATGCATAGACATAGTTCATTAACTTAAATTCTCTGTTATGTCTATTTATATCCAAATGTTGTTGAAAAAGGATTTGTCATCAATCACCAAAAAGGGGGAGATTGAAAGATCTAGACCCGTCATTATGAGTTAATGGATTGTTTTGGTGATTAATGACAAATCCAAATATGAGACTAACTCTTTTATCTAGTAATATCTTGTGTAGTCTCATTTGGATATAAAGGTGAAATTCAATGAGGTATGCAATCGACATCTTAATCTTATATATTGTTGCATTCCTCGAATCCAAAATATAGGTTGAACTCAACCATAAGTTAAACTTGAATATGTGCATATGTTCTTATTACACATTTGTGTATGCACACATTTAGGGGGAGTTCACTCTATATTTTGTAGTTTCATAAGTATTGATCCATATTCCATTCTCCTCACATATTAAGGATCATTACTTTGAAACAAATCCTTTGAGTATATAAAACTTGTGTAGTTCATATATACTCATATTGCTTTATATTCAATTATTTGCAATTGTGTTGTGGGACTAATGTGTG
The DNA here is from genome assembly GCA_036346395.1 of Hsuehochloa calcarea. Classification (NCBI taxonomy): domain Eukaryota; kingdom Viridiplantae; phylum Streptophyta; class Magnoliopsida; order Poales; family Poaceae; genus Hsuehochloa; species Hsuehochloa calcarea. Next base: position 658,243 of record JAYEVG010000073.1, read on the forward strand.
TGCTAAGATGTGTTCAAGGCTTAGTCCTGAGTCCGAATGAAGACATGAAAAGGAAATGCAAAGATGGTAAAAGATCAACTTAGGATCATGCATTGTCTTTTGGTTTGGTTTTAAAAGCAAAATCTTTCTCTCTGTGCACAATCGGAAGTTCCGGCGTTATACGTGCGGAAGTTCCGATTATCGGACGGTCCGATTTCCAGCGGCTTGATTTTTCCAGAGAGCATCCGGTTTGGGACTTAGCCGATTTCGAGTGCGGAAGTTCCGCAATGATAAGAGCGGAAGTTCCGATTATCGGATGGTCCGAAAAATGCGCGGTTTGATTTTTCCAGAGAGTACCCTTTTTAGGGACTTAGCCATTTTCGCAAGTGCGGTAGTTCCGCAATGAAATGAGCGGAACTTCCGATAATCGGAACTACCGCATGATAGTTGGCGGTAGTACCGCACCCTTCTACAATAGTTTGTTTAGAAGCATTTGTTGCATGTATATCTTGATAATTATTGTTAATCATTGTGGGACTAATATTTTCATGAGTTGGATGAATAGGCTATGTTCTAGGGTGACGAAGACTTTGGATGACATCATGAGTTGATCGTCATCAAGTCAAGGTTCAAGAAGAGGATGTATCGTGTGTTGATGCATAACAAGATCTCGAAGAAGGAGATGATCATGAGTTGATCGTCAAGTCAAGAGAAGACCCATCATGTGTTGATGGAGGTCAAGTAAAGGATGCATCATGGGTTGATGCATGTCAAGACGATGACCCGGACTTGAAGTGAAGATGTGCGTCATCAAGCTTCAAGAAGATGCTCATGGCAAAGGTATGACTAGCTAGGGCTAAGGATGTGTTCCTAGTCTTTTACCGGTCTTGGTGTTTGGTTGGAAGACCGGATTGCTAGTATAGGTTGCCGCACTATTAAGAGGGTCTTGTCTAGTAGCTTGAGTCTCATCATGTGTTGATAGCTCAATCTTGCTTGCTCTAGCTCTACATGGCATGATGCTATTATTTGCGAATGTGTTTTGCAAATAGTTGAGGCTTATCTGATTAATCCTTGTAGCATGTGACTATACTTTTGCGAATGTGTTTTGCAAATGGTTGAAGTCCATGTACCTACACCTTGTGGCATGATCTAAGTTTGCAAATGTGTTTTGCAAATCGTTGGGATTCATGCATTTTCCTTGGCATGGTCTAAGATTGCTTATTGCTATTTATTTGGACTTAGATCATGATAGTGGCTCTTTGGAGTTGTGCTTTTGATTTGATCAAATGTGTTTGAGGTCAATCAAATAGGTGGGTTGTGTAGCCCTCTGAATAAGCTTTCCATAGAGTCCGAGATCACTCAATTCGACATCGGAGTCAAAAGTTATGACATTTTTACCGAGTATCGTCTGTGCTGAAATTGGGCTGCGGAAGTTCCGATTTTTGTCTTGCGGAACTTCCGATATTATCGGAAGTTCCGATTTTATCTTCTGGAACTTCCGCACCAAACTTTTAACGGCTAGTTTTTGAGCCGTTATGCACCAGACTGCCCATGAACAGTAGAAAGCGGTAGTTCCGCATATTAGTTGGCGGAACTTCCGATTTCCACGATTTTTCTGCAACTTTGCCTCCAACGGCTAGTTTTTGTGTGTGGGCTATATAGCCACCTTGGCCGGTTGGGAGAGGTTCTTTGGTGCCCATATTCATTCTATTGAGCTAAGAGCAAGCCTCTCATCTCTTTTGTGCATGTGTTGCACTTAGTGAGTGTTGAGAGCAAACCCTAAGTGCATGTGTTGCCTTAGGTAGTGGATTGAGTATCCACTTGAGCGTTGACACTTGATTAGTTCAAGTGATCGTTGAGACTTGTTTCTCTTGGTGTTTGCCGACACCTAGGCGGCGTGGAGGCGTCGTGTCTGGTGATCTTCTCAAGAAGCTTGTGAGAAGGCGGCGTTGTTGTGAGTGGTTTGGTGCTCGCCATCTCGGAGCGGAGGAAGAGCAACCAGTAGTGGAGCGAGGTGTTGGTTCGATTTGGAACCGGTCCAAGTGTTTGGACTTACCTCGGAGGTGTGTGCTCATTTGAGGAGCCGGTCCAACGTGGTTGGGCTTACCTCAACGTGGATTAGGGAGGCAAGCAAGTCTCCGAACACCACAGTAAAACATAATCGTGTCATCTTGTTTTTACTTTGAGCAATTTACATTCTTGCTTTAATTGCTTATATATCATTGTATGTTTGCTCTCTTGTATTGTCGGTGCACTTAGTTGAGCCTAGTTTATTTAGGTTTTAATTGTGCAAAACCAATTCGCTATTAGCTTCCGCATTTATATATTGGTTTAGCCCGATAGATTTTTAAAACCGCCTATTCCCCCCCCTCTAGTCGGCCACCTCGATCTTACACACGCACTGAAAGTATCGAGATCCATCGGCTTGAGTTATACGCACTGAATAGTCAAAACGAAAGTGACGAAGCAAACAAAAGAATTTACAAAAACCAACATTCACGAAAATCAAACTTACCGAGAAATAGAGACACTTGTAGAACACACACCCCATATTCTCCTCGGTGTTGGAGTACATGCCATTTGCTTGCACCCCGCAGTTTGGGGTAGTTGACGTGCCTTGCATTTGCCAGCACCGCAACTCTTCGGCTCATCGAATTAGTCAACTGAGACATAGCGCTGAGAGTAGTGGGACAAGTGCAAGTACATGATAAGAGAAAGACATGAAGTTCAGTTGGTTGGATGAGCTTTTATAGAGCTGGTCTACACGATGTGTCGGGTGTCGCGATGCTAACTCCCGCACAAGGTTAGTCGTAGGCACAACAATAGCCTGTAAAACCGGAGTCAATGCCCCTGCAGCTAGGGGGGCTGTTGGTAGATCTGGCTATCGAGCCGACCCGGCTCTTGCAAGCTCGCTAACAAAGTAGCTTGGCTCGGCTTGACTTGTCAAACTAACAAGCTGACAACTCGTTAAAAAGCTCGAGCTCAAGATGAGCTTAGTGAAGCATCAACAAGACGACACTATTGACACACATACAAGCAGCATAATGACGATATAAATGAAAACACAGTTAATTATATAACAGATAAGTAAAATATAAGCAATTAGGTAGGAGTCGATTAGCAATCCTAACAATTTCTAGTCTAAGCACATGCTAACATGATTACATGGACATACAATAATTTAAATATCTAGCTAATTAAAAGTCTTCTACATTAAAAGCCATCATCCGCACAACAAAGTTTAATAGTCCAACTATAACTGCCAAAATAGTTAACAATCCAAGCTTATAATGAGTTAAAAACGCATGAAGCAGTGTTATATTCACGGTAAAAGAGTTTTCGATATCATTATTAAAATTTGAGGTTTGACCGGTGGGGTAGAGCCAATAGCCCTCTTTTGCATTTTAAAAGGTGTTTTTACTATTTAACTTCAACGATACGCTAAACGAGGAAAAAAAAACTGAAAACTCTCCCGTCCCGAATCACCACGGGCATTCCCACGCCTCGAATCGCTCCCCACCTCTTCTTCCCCATCGCTCATCTCATCGCCTCGACTCGCCTCGACGCATCGAATCACCAAGCGAAGCGAAGCTTCTTCGCCGAGTTCTTCTGATCAGGTAAGCGCGATCTCCACATCCCACCTGGCCAAATCCGATCTCCGGTTTGAATCGAACCCATCGTCTCCCTTCCGAGTCTTGCCGAATTTCAGGACACGAATCCCGTTAGTTTTTCAGCGGATTTCGCGAGAATTTTGCTCGATCTGTTCGTCATCCAGCAGATCTCCCCTGTCAGCTTCGTCGCAGATCAGAACGTTTTCGTGCCGCGTTTCGCGTGGTTGTGTTAGGCATCACAGGGATTTTCCGTCGCGTTTCTTGGATCCGTAGGGTTCGCGTTCGAACTGTGTTGTTTGGATTCTTGAGATCCATAACCTGTCGTGTCCAAACTTTGAGTTGGATCTGATGGACGCGCCAACTGTTGTGTGCTGCAGGTGAGGGGAGATGGGGGTGACGTTCGGGAAGCTGTTCAGCCGGCTCTTCGCCAAGAAGGAGATGCGGATCCTCATGGTCGGTCTCGATGCTGCCGGAAAGACCACCATCCTCTACAAACTCAAGCTCGGCGAGATTGTCACCACCATCCCAACCATTGGTAATAAAATGCCCCTCCTCCCCATCTCTTGTAAATATGTTCTCGTTGTTGCATCTCGTTCAGTTTTCAGTTCTTTAATTGAACGGTGTGTATTGCTGCTGGTATGGTATTTAAAAGGAAACGGAGATGCTGATTATCAGCGCTTGTGTGCATGCCAGCCCACCGACTGTGAGAACCAGGGTTTGTAATAATATTGTTTGAGGCCCAAAAGACCATACTCTAGGTGTTCCTCGACTGCTTAGGTTATTACTGTTTGGTTTTCGGCCGGAGTTGCAGCGTCCCAGCACAAACATGGTGGAACTTTCGCCTAAGTTGTCTATCCAAATTAGGCACCGAAGAAAGTGTCATGCCACAGTCTCTTATGGAACAACAACATTCTTTGACCCTTTGTGGCCTCAGACCATACAGCTCTTAATTGTTACATGCATGGTTGTTACAGCGTATTAGACGATCACAGCGCCTAGCAGGCACCTTAGGTCATCGCCTAATCGTCTACTGGGAGGATATACTTGCATGGTTGTTATGGCGTATTAGACGATCACAGGGCCTAACAGGCACCTTGCCGATTAATCAACTAGGTCATCGCTTAATCGCCTACTGGGCGACATAAGGCAAACATAAAGGCATGCATTAAACATCAAATTAAGCAGGGCAGAGCATGAGCATCAGAGCAGAGCACGAGCAGATATGGAAGGAGATCATGAGGCTCAGGAGAGCATGAGCAGCATAGCAAGTTAGCTACATAGCAGAGCAGATATAGGAGCAGAGGAAGAAGAACAAAAAAGAAAAATAAAAAAAAGAAGCAGATGAACAAAAAAAGAAGAAATAGAGTCCAGAGGCAGTGGTAGAAGAGTCCTCAGTCACATGTCTCTCTCACTCACAGCTTGGAACTTATGCCCTCCCTCTTTCTCACCTGGCAAGGCGGTCACCCAGAAACTCGCCATGGACGACCAGAATTCCTGGGTGCTCGCCTAACTGGCCAAGTCGAGGCGAACCTCCATGGCGTCCACCCAGGAGCGCCTTTCCGATTAGGCAATGTTTAGGCAACCATGATTATGTGACAGATTGACAGTGTTCATTATATGAGTGCCTTCCTTGTCACAAATTTGATTCTTGTCTAATGCGCAGCGCAAGTAAATGATCTAGAGCACAGAGTGCTTAATGTTAGCACATGCCTTTAATAGGTGAACTTGTTATGATAGGTGAATGATGTGGTGGGCATACTGTGAAAGCAGTGGGGTGATGAATGACATTTGAAGTTTTATGATTTGTTTATTTGAAGTACCATTAAGTAGTTGATGGGTTTTACCGTACAGTTTGCATGTAGTCTTGATCTACCACACGATCTGTCATCTGTGCGTCCTACGTTTTCATTTTTGTGTTGGAGACTTGGAGAATATTAATTTTCTTTAAAATACAGGGTTCAATGTTGAGACTGTGGAGTACAAGAACATTAGCTTCACTGTTTGGGATGTCGGGGGTCAGGACAAGGTACTAAGATCAGATGCTTCTGAAGCCTTTTTGTATTGCACACTTATCCACTATTGTAATCAATCCATTACCTCCATTTTCTGTTCCATCAAGAGATTGTTTTATATATTATCTTTATCACTTCCATTTCTAAACTTGTATTTTTCTTTAAAATTTCTTTTCTGTTTTGTTCTCTCACTTTGGTGAAAACAGATCAGACCTCTCTGGAGGCATTACTTCCAGAACACACAGGGCCTTATCTTTGTCGTGGACAGCAATGACAGGGATCGTGTGGTTGAAGCTAGAGATGAGCTCCATAGGATGCTGAACGAGGTAAAATATTCTCCTGGATGACCTCTATCATTTCATATATGTAATGGCAATTAATTTATGAATCAATCCTTTAATTTGACACCTACATAATGCTACAATTCTTTGAAAAAAGTTAATAGCTGGTTACTCCTTTCGAGCATTTTCAGTGGTTTGCATGAGTTGTTTATTCTTTTACGAGTTTAGGATGTAAAAGTGGTGATATGTTACTGCATTGTGGATGTTGTCTTTGAGAAGCTCATAATTTTGAATAGAATATTCACAAATTTCACACTAAATTTGTGGCAGGATGAGTTACGTGATGCTGTGTTGCTTGTTTTTGCTAACAAGCAAGATCTTCCAAATGCTATGAATGCTGCTGAGATTACTGATAAGCTCGGGTTACATTCCCTACGCCAGCGGCACTGGTAATGAAGTTTCTAACTAGAGTATATAATGCAGTTCTTGTCTTTTCTCAATATACTTATCTATCTTTATTGCATTTATAGCTTGAAAAATCAACTACAGACCACTGTGCCTGTAGACATTCATAACCTTTCATCCCCCCCTGAGCCATTGTATAAATTGTATCTTATCTAATGCTTGTATTTCTATCATTTCACTTGATAACTCTCTCCAGTTCAAAAATACTTTTTCTTTATTGGTTGTGCAGTCTGCAGCATAATGCGAAAAGCCGGACCGACAAGCGAACCGCTCACATGATCGGTTCACGGTTCACCGGTCCAACCGTTGGTTTTTTCTGGTTGGACCGTAGTTCAATAGTAATACTATTTCAATAGTTGCGGCCAAATCAATTGGAAAATCAATGAGTTAGTATCATCAACCAAACAATGTAACGTAATAAAGATGCATATGCCCACTTAGACCAATAACGAATGTAGTCCGGGTGACTCACTCCATCGTGGGGAAGCAAGAGGTTGCCAGTTCGAATCCTAGCGACGCAATGTTTTTTTTTTAAAAGTTTTCACCTGGGTTTTTTTTGACAAATGATCCAAAGAGCAAACCGGACCAGACCAAGCTCCGGTCCTTTTTACGGTTGGACCACCAGTCCGGTTTTTTGTATTTTGGTCTGTAGTCGCAAGGTCCAAGTTTCACCATTAATTCTAAGTTCTTTTTACAACAATGTGTTAGTAATTTTTTAAGCTGTACTATTCTAATGATACTCTTACTTTGGTATAGTGGAAAAACTTAGAAATGTTTGGTTAGCAGCATACGAAAGAGAGAACTATTTTTAATTGTAGGCAATATATGTCATGTATTAACTGTTACATCACTGATACAGCTGGGTAACTTTCCTTTTAGCCCTTAGAATCTGGTCTTCTGTGCGGCAGGTACATACAGAGCACTTGCGCCACATCTGGCGAGGGTTTGTATGAGGGTCTGGACTGGCTGTCCAGCAACATTGCCAGCAAGGTATGCATTCCCATTCTTCATTCTGCTTTGGATTAATCTTTTAGTTCTGGAAGAGTGATCTTACATTTACTTAAATCCATTTTCTTCTGTGGAATAGTTATAAGAGATACTGTATTGCAGGCTTGAGGCTTTGAATGCTTGAGGTCATCGAATCAACTAGGAGCTGTGGGTGTTGCTATTTCAGTCTCTTGGGTGCATTCCACAAGCTCAAGTATTTTTTGAGCGTGTAATAACGAAATACTCAAATGTTCCCTGTACTTCCTAATGGTCGTGCACATGCTCACTTTTGCTCTAGGCCTTTTCAGTATCACACCTGTTTGGCAATTCTTAAAGTCCAATCAACTTCTCGATGTTCTCAGGAACTTAACAAAGTTTGTTGCATGAAACTTGCCCGTGTATTTTCTGGCCGTTGTTTTCAGATAATGCACTATGCATGCATGCTTTCAGACTGAGTTTGGATTGCCTGTTTTGTTGTTAAAATGTCTCTGCCAAAATAGGTTTATCCGTGGTCTATACTAATTCTAGATGAGATGGGAATCAGCGGACAGATTTGGTGTTATGATTACATGCTAGAATAGAAGGTCGCTCATTTCTTCCACTCGTGGAATTCGTTGGTTTCATTCGGGTTTTACTATCAGCGCGCTTGCGATGGATAGCAACACAAAACACCGCGCAGTCCGACGGTGAAATCGAGTTTGTTAGGTTTGGGTGTTCGGTTTTGGTTTGGGGGTTCACCAAGTCCCCTGCCTGTCCGGAAGAAAATATGATGGTACGATGGGAAGGGTTTCGCGCCAGCAAGGTTGTCAGAATTGTGATTTCAAATCAGATTGGAGGCATCCGGTAGGATCGTATTTTATGATAATTGTAGATTTTAAGATTCTACCTGATTCTAAAAAATATATTTTTCCAATGTGTAGTGTATTCCAAGAGTGATATGAGTATTTATTTGGTTATTTGAAATCTAATTTGATTAAGAAATGTCTAAATCGTAGTTTAGATTCTATGTCATTTAGAGCAAAAGCTAAAATATTAATTTTAACAACCATGCTATTACTTGAACATTTTACCTAAAAAGTAAAATAAATAAATAAAATAATTTTATTATTCCAAACATTCAAATCTTAATGTCTAACATACTAATTATTTAGTACTTATTATACAACTTGAATTGAGAGATATGACAACCAAACATAAATCTTTTATAATTTGAGGTGATGTGTGATTCTATCCGATTTTACCACGATTCTACCTGATTCTACCACGATTCTACCATGATTCTACTAGGTGCGACTCAAGGTATGATTTGGATCGTATTGGTGTTGTTGGATCGTAGAATCGTACAATTTTACGACTAGAATCGTGATTTAACAACTTGGCGCGTGAAGTCCTACCCCATGACTGTTGATTCTGACGGAGGAGGCTCTCCCTAGCAAATTTCCTTCCCGCCCAACCTTAGCTTCAGCCTTCAGCCTTCAGCCAACATATAGGTCCAATGATGGTAGGGTAGTGAGGGTGATGCGAGGATTTTTTTTCAAAAAATAATCTATTTTTTTATTCAAAATTACAAAATTATACATGCACTTTTTTTAAACTAAAGTATACCTTTGTCACCGAGCCGTTGGGCGACTGGATCAAGCGACAATAATGCGATTCTTTGAGCGGTTAAGCGACAGAGACGAATCGGCGACCGTCGACGACAAGTCCTGTCGCTTAACCCAGAGGCGATCGCATCCTCGTCGCCCAATCGGCTCAAATGATGAGAGGTCGGAGGTCGATTTTATTATTATTATTTAATCCTTTTGAAAAAATATTTGAAAGTTAATCCTTCTCGAACTATCCATAACTTAAAAGTAGATAATCTATCTGTAAACCATATATAAGACCATCATTTTAACTAAGCGTAAACACATATATGGTCTGAAAATATTTTTGTGGATTGATAACCTTTTACACTTCAGCGTATATATCCTTCACAAATAAGAATATGCATAATTTTTCCAGGCCTCGCCCCAGAGGTGATACATGTTGTTGGATGCCTTTATAATGAGGCTGGGAATAACACGTAAGAATTGAATGCGAAAAGACAAGGAGATTTGATGTTGCAAATTAAAATAGACTTTATAATGAAGCTGGTAATAACATGGCGCATAGGGTTTAGTTACGTGCATAAGAAACAACATCATGCACGATGCAACAAACCGAAGTACTCCTACGATACATATGCACCTTTTTGGAATGGAAATAGATTCGATCTTCAACAGGGGACTAGTACAGAATGACCCAACCTACTGCGTGGACCGGAGCCATTTTTTCCTTCCTTGCTAGCTCGGCGTTGAACTCCTCGTCGGCCTCTTTGGCCTTGGTCGCAATTTCCCTCTTTTTCTCATGCTTCCTGCGCCTGCACGCTTCGAGATGAGCTTTCGTCTCCTGACGTATGCACTCATTTTGCTCGTCGTTGTGGAGCTACTCCTTTCGGATCTCGCGGGCCCTTTTGACATTCTACACCTTGTAGTCGAGAGTCCACTGGTCATGTGGGTGGATCTCTTGGCCGATCCACTTGTGGTAGCCACATAGCGGATCCGGAGACTATAAGTAGATGTGAGAGGTTGTTAGTGCGTACTTTGAAAGAAAAATGGTGGGGGACATACTGTAACTGGTCCTTACTGGCTACCGATAGCTGCTCGTGTTCCAACGTCTGTCGGGACAGTCACTGGAGTAGTTCGCGCAACCCCAGTAACGTATGTCCAAGCTCCGCCGCTGCTTAGACTTGAAGAACTTGCATTGGTCCCTACACCAACAGAGGGGCGGCGTCTCCCCCTCTGGCGGGTATTGCGGTGAACACTCGGTTGGAACGTTCTGATAGGGGTTGCTGCTACGGGGGGTGTCATTGCGGAGAGCTGCCATCTTGGAAAGCTCCTCATGCTGGACTCGGACCGCAACAGCCCTTGCTTGCTCTTCCCGGGCCCCAGCAACCCTTGCTAGTTCACGGATCTCGTCCCATTGTCTTTTCGTATTGTCCATCCCGGCGTGTGAAGTAAGCTCTGGTGTAGTACTGGGTTTGGTTGTGTAGTGTTCTCTCCCAGGTATCTTCCACCTCTTTTATAAGCCAAAGAGTTGGCATGGTGTGGTTAATCTCATGTGAGTAGCTTGTGAGACAGAGTGTTGCCTTGCCATTATGAAAAGTTGCTGGCGAGGTAGAGTGTTGTCACGTCTTATATTGTAGAGACCTGTCATGTCCTGTTTTGTAGTGTCCTGTATTTTCAGTCTGAAAAGTTGAGGAGGTATAGTGTTGTCATGCCGATCTGAAAAGCTGGCGAGGCAGAGTGTTGTGACGTCTTACTTTGCAGAGTTTTGTCACTTCCTGCTTTGCAGAGTCATTTATTTTTGTTCTGAAAAGCCGAGGGGTTATTGTTGTCAAGTCGATCTTAAAAGTTGGCGAGGCGTCTGGTCTTGTCACTGCGCAAGGCTGTCTCCTTTGGTCTTGTCACTGCGCAAAGCGGCCCCGTTTGGTCTTGTCTCTGCGCAAAGCAGCCAGCTTCGCCTGGTCTTGTCATCTGCAAGCTAACTCGTGGTTACCCGCTTTATTAGCCTCCCCATCGTACAGTTACATACTGTGCATTAAACTAAAGGCGTCGATATGCATTGGATAAACATGTATTGTACGAAACGAGTACACATAAGAATGCAAAAGTATTACATGCATCACACATTAAGTGCAAAATTAAAGTATCACATAACGTACGAAAGTACAGCCAACACAGGGGGACGCCCCCTACTAGGCCCACAACCGCACCCCCAGCATCCCCTCCCGCGTCGCCACGGCCCACTCCAGCTCTGCGTTCTACTATACAGCCTCGCTTGGCCCCCCCTCTACGCTGGGTATCGGGGCCTCGGCTCGAGAGGAAAGACACCGAGGCTCGGTCCGACGGGACCGAAGCGGAGGGTGGATGAATCTACCGCTGTCTGGTCTTGGCGCCGGCAAGTCTGTGACTGAGAGAACCTCAAGTGCGGCCGAGGTGTCGGGTCCTCATTCACCAGGAAGTTGTGTGTGTCCGCGTCGCCTGGGGAGGCCCCTAATCTATCATAGGGCAGAACACCTGCACTGCAAATGTTGTTGGTTAATAAAGAAACGTGATGCGTGCTGATAAACAGAGATATGATGTACCCTCGGCTAGTGCCATGGCGTGCGAGAAGACGTCCGAAGGGAAGTACGACACATCGTACGCGCCTTGCGTGTGCTGCGTGTGGAAGGTGAAGGAGTCCGGAGGACCGATGTACTGCGACGCTGCCGGTGTACGGGGCTGTGCCCAGCCAGACCCTCTGGCCTCCTCAAGCCACGACGGTGTCGAACGTAATGCCTCCTCTGGTAGCGTTGTCTCAGTTGCATCGTTGGTCTTGTGTCTCTGCCCCCAACCCACACTCCGCCCTCGCCTCACATCCTCCCCATCTCCTCCCACGCCGCGCCTCCAACCCCCACAAGAATCCCTCCAGGGCACCACTTACCCACTGCAGCTACAACCTTGTTCGTCTCCTCCGTGCCCCTTCCATTCTCCTCCTATGCAGGGCCTCTACTAAAATTCCTGCAGATCCACTTTTTTCATAGCTTACGATTTTTATGCGGAGATCACTTTCTTTTTGGGTCATATTAGTGTCAATTGGAATAGTCTAGCTAAAACAGATCCAACGAGGATGTGCATGCAGCATTATTGGTCAAGATTATCTTCAATTTGTCATGTACGTGCTGTTATGTTGCATCTGACTTCAGTTTCGATTTCCTTGACCACTGTTCATTGCATTTTTCATAGTTTGCACTATTGGTTTGCCTATTCGCTTTAATTTCAAACAATATTTCCAAAAAAAAAAAAGAGAGTTGGGTACAGTCTGATTCCACAATGTATATGCTGGAACTAAAATGGTTAGATAATACTATGTTATTCTGCTGGAACCGAAGAGTATCTTCAATTTGCCCTATATGTGCTGTTATGTTGCATCTGACTTTAGTTTCAATTTCCTTCACACTGTTCACTGCATTTTTCACGGTTTGCACTTTTGGTTGGCCTACTCGCTTTAATTTCAGACAGTATTTTCCAAAAAAAGAGAGTTGGGCACAGTCTGATTCCACAATGTATATGTTGGAACTGAAATGGTTAGATAATACTATGTTATTATGCTGGAACCGAAGAGTATCTTCAATTTGTCCTGTATGTGCTGTTATGTTGCATCTAACTTCAGTTTCGATTTCCTTCACCACTGTTCACTGCATTTTTCACGGTTTGCAGTTTTGGTTTGCTTATTTGCTTTAATTTCAGACAGTATTTTCCAAAAAACAAGAGAGTTGGGTACGGTCTGATTCCACAATGTATATGCTGGATCTGAAATGGTTAGATAATACTATGTTATTCTGCTGGAATCAAAGAGTTTTCACCTGTGTAGTTCGCTGCATTTTTCACGGTTTGCACTTTTGGTTTGCCTATTTGCTTTAATTTCAGACAATATTTTTTTGAAAAAAAGGAGTTGGGTACATTTTGATTCCACAATGTATATGCTAGAACTGAAATGGTTAGATATTACTATGTTATTCTGCTGGAACTGGAGAGTTTTCACCTGTGTAGAGTCTGATTCCACTATATTATTCTACTATTTTGCTCAAAACATATTATTCCTTTCAGATAATAGTATGTATTTTTATAATGCTTAGACGTAGAGTCTAATTACATTACTAGTGCTTTTGTCATTTCCTTAACGGTCACTGCACTACAACTACATGGTATAGGCTTCAGTTGTACCTTCAACTCTATACTGTTTTACATGTTTTCCATTGTGCTTATATATCTCTAACAAAAGACTGCCACTTCAGCTCAAAGTGACAATTCTACCCAGGACAACAAAAAAAGGACAGTCCTGCCACCACACGCCTAATTAAGATAAGAACTTTTCGTTGACTTACTTAAAACACCAGACACAATTTGTTACAATTATATACACGCATTCAAAATTATGGCACTGATCATCCTAATATTATTGTCCTTTGGTCTGCAAATTCTATCCAACAGAACTTTTTTTTTTGTGAAAAGCATGCCAGCACACTCCTAATTAAGATTGGATTTTTTCGTTGATTTACTTTGCGCACTATAAACAACACTACTACAAAATATGCTATACTAGACACCCCAACCGTCTGTGATAAAATTATCACAGACGGTTCTTCGTTAACCGTTTGTTCATCATGCACGGTTCTTTATCTGAATCGTCGTGAAGTATCACAGACGGTTCAGATAAAGAGCCATCTGTGATATTTATTTATCACATACGGTTCTTGTAAAGAACCGTCTGTGATATACAAGCACTATAAATAGATGCTCCCGACAAGCCCCCTTTTCATTCTATTTGAGGCGCCGCCACCCTGCTGCTGCTGCTGCCTCCTCTCCATTTGCCACTGTAATACCTCGGAATCGAATCGGGTAATTGGACTATCAGCCGGGAGAAGAAAGGGCAAAGAAAGGAGTACAAATTCAAACAAGAAGGGTTTTTCACATTATTTCGACAACTGGGCCCCGGGCAGACCGAGAGGGGCCCAAGAGGGGCCGCCATGAGGGGGATCCCCTCCCAAAACCCTAAAATTCCTCCCTTTTCCCCTCCCCATTGTGAGCCGCCGCCCACCTCTCCCTCTCAGGCGCCGCCTTGCTCGTCGATTTGGGTACGCTATGCGTTCATTTTCTGACCCGATCACCTCTTAGAAAGTTGTAGGTATCGTCTTTATATTTCTTTTGGCACTGAGATCATCTGATTTGGACGTACGGTTTAGGAGTTATGGTAGTTTTACCGCTACTGTCTAGGAGGGTTGACGTGAATTGGCAGATTATCTTGTCTGGCCAATTTGAATTTTTTAGAAGCCGAATCAGAAATGCCTCCCAAAATTAATATTGTAGATAATTCTGTAAGCTTTCCAAGTTGATAAAGACCATTTTTTTAGTGTTGGCAATAAAAAGTTATGAAATTTTTACCGTTGCTATTTTGCTAACTGTCAGATTGCAGAGATAGAAAACTTAGAAAAACTTTACCTGAATATAAGAATTAGTAGGAGGCCGAATCAGGAGACTTGTCCAACTAGACTATTGTAGCTGGTTTTGTCAGGATTCCAGAGAGTCCAAGATCACCCCATTATGAGTTGCGTAGCAAAAGTTATGGTGGTTTTAGTACTCCATCCAGAAAACCCGACGTGAAGTTGATGTCTTTTTAATTGGCCTGGTAGGGGTATTAATCCACCGATTAAGCAAGGCTCACCAACTAGACTTAGTTGGAGAATTTAATTATCTTTCCAGAAAGTCTAAGAACATCTTATTCAGACCCCTGTACTAATAGATATGGATTTTTGAAGTTGACTATCCACCGAGGGGACAGATCGACGTTTAGGAGTTTGGGGTCGGGATCGAGTTAGGAGTTTTGCAAGTCCATGGTTGTTGTTATATAGGTTGTTTTGATCCGCTGCTGTGTCTTAGCATGTTTTATAACTATTATTCAGGTGGAGGACCGGTGTAGGGAGCAGCTCATTCTGTACATCCCTCGTTCTCTCGTGGTTAAGGCAAGTACAGTAGTGGTAAATTGTGTGTGATCATTTGTTCATGTTTACTATGTTATGAGTATATTATGTTAATCATAGATGTTCGAATGTTATGGACATTAATGCCCGTAAATGCTAGAAGTATGCGTAAGTTTCATGTATGCATGATGATTTAAAATATTGACCATGTGCATCATGATATCATATTGGAGGCATGGTCACGTGGTGACCAAGCATTAACTGAGGTCCCCGTCATGAATATGATGGGCTTTTGGGTCCCCATACTTGTGGAGTATGGGCTAAAGTCCCTGTGCTAGAAGGCACATGCATGGGTGTGCATCGACGGATGCACACTCCGTAATACCGGGAGTCTACAACTTCATGGTGTCTACAATAACATGATGTCCTCTTGCAGGAAGCATTGACTTCCGCATCTTCCCAAGGTTCTTTCGAAATAGACAGGGAGAAGTATGTACTGTCTACAGCCCTGGGAAACAAGGAGCACCCGGGTCGCACACGAGTCGTTGGGGTTTACGTACCTTGGAGGGATGGATTCCCACACAACTCCGACACATATAGGAGTAGGAAGAGATCCAAGGACCAGCACGACGCTCGGTTGGAACATGTGATTATTGAAAAATTTCAAGAACAAATATCAAACTTGCAGAACCAAGTAAATCAACTGATGCAGGCGCAAGCCACCCCTGTTAATTTGGGAGCAAGTCCCGCTCGACATCGGAGTAGCGTCGCGTTCACACATAATTCTGGACATGACGACGTGCAATTACCGATCGACGACATCGAGGTAATGTACATATCTGGAATGCTCCAAAGATAGACCTATAGGACGCCTTAGCTAATTGTGTACCGTTTTGTAGGGGCCAACACCCTGCAAGCTCCAAGTGAGGATGGTTGTGTCGATTCCTATTGAGGCTGGGCGGGGTATGTTGTATCCATACCGTGATGGGGCGGGCAAAGACGGCAGTGCCCACCGTGGCGCAGGTTACGCCAGTGCGGTGGACATGGTACATGATAATTTCATGGCCATCCCGCTGGAGATTCCCCCGAACGAAGAAATCAGAACACTAGGGGATGCCATACACACTTTTGTCCAGTGGCCCAAGAAGGATATCGCACTGGACCCTTTAGTGATGCTATATCGACAGGATCCTGCCTCTCCAATAGGACCCTCGATGAGTCCGCCTCAACCAAAGCTTCAGAAGGCCGTTACATCGCTTCCCGTCGAGAAGACGGCGAAGGGACAAGAAAAGCATGTCACCATATCGGTCCCTGAGGTGTCTCACGGGAAGACGTCTCTCAGCCGCCTCGTTAAGGAGAAATCAAAATCGAAGAACATTAAGGCACCTCCCAAACCCATGAAATACTCCCTAAGTCCGCTCGCCTCCGGCGTAAATAAAGAGCTCAGACTAGCTTGTCAAGCTTTGCATGATTGGTACTTGCTCAAGACCGAGAGGAGGGGGCCATCTTGGAATCACCGTCAGTACGGAGGGAGCATTTTCTCCACGAGCTCGCCACTTCGCCGTGGGCTTCAAGACTTATTTGACCTATACAACCTAACCGCCTCGACGCCACTTCTACTATGCCGACACCGCAAGTGTGTACAATCAATTTCTACACTCACGTGATACCGATAAGTATCATAACTCATTGCTTATGTACGGATACATTATGAAATGTGCCCGTCGAATCAAAGAATCGGTGGGTTTCTCGACCCACACGTGGTCTCGAGCAAACAATCAACCAAGACGCATCCTACGCCGTGAATTACATAAAATGGGATTGCTTGCTCGACGACAAGGACTACATAATGGTGCCCTACAACCAGGAGTAAGTGCTTCAACATTTGCTATACAAATTACGTTTCAACATAGGTTTATGACTATAGCGACATACATGAGTAAGTTCTCTATCGATTCTTCCGATTTTGTGCCAAAGAGGAACATGGTATTGTACCTTGATTCTCTACTCAACAAAAATCACGACTTCACCCTTTTAAAGGAATACTCATGTGTATGTTCATTTTCTCCGCACATAACTCTATTGTAGTCTTCCTTCGTTTGAAATGAACAAGGATAACTTTTTTGAATCATGTAGGGTGTTCATCGGCTATGTTGCCGAGGGAGGTTTATACAAGGGAACGAGCACCACACTGACTCACATGATGCGATTTCCAGTACGCGCTACAACATAATAATCATATAGCATACTCCGTAATATTGCGTCTCGAACTAACTGTACATATATATGTAATTCTATTTTTGCAGTGCCGCCAGTAAAAAACGAGATCACCAATGCGCATTCTACGTATGCCATCATATGCAGCTATTGATTGCTTCTAGGACGCACGATCCCCAGGTTTTTCAATCTCGTAATAATTATTTTCTAATTATAAATTTAAATATATATGCTTACTACTTTACTCGCTAGCGATGTGGCTTGAACATAGAGTTAAATGCACTCGAGATGGACCGGATCACGACGCTCGAGGGAGCTCGTGTCTTCATCAAGGCGGATATAGTTAACACCACCGAGAGTTTCACGCTGTCGACACCGATGAACGACCTCGAAACAATTGATTCCATATTGTAATTCACTTTGATTAGTTGTAATTCAATTTGTAACTCTAGCGACAATATATACTTGAAACATTCTTTTGTAATTGATTTTGAGTTAAATGATCACTTTGAGT
This sequence comes from Hsuehochloa calcarea, assembly GCA_036346395.1. NCBI lineage: Eukaryota > Viridiplantae > Streptophyta > Magnoliopsida > Poales > Poaceae > Hsuehochloa > Hsuehochloa calcarea. Next base: position 675,852 of record JAYEVG010000073.1, read on the forward strand.
TGTCAACAATTATCTGTGATATGTTTCTGCTGGCTAGTTTTCAGAGGGCATGGCTAGCAATTCCTGAGGCTAGCTGAAAATACGATAAAAATTAATTAGGTCTAAAGACTTATCACAGACGGTTTCAACCATACAGAATCGTAGACGGTTCGTGGTTGGAACCATCTGTGATAAGACTTAAACCGTCAGGATAACCGTCATTATCACAGACATAAATTCGACGGTTCAAAACCGTCTCGTGATGATCTATACGAACCGTCTGTGATGAGCTTTTCGGTAGTAGTGCAATTTGCTACCACTATATACATACATTTAGAATTATACAGTTAGCCATCACAGTATTGTCGTACTTTTGTATCTTAAATTTTTTGGTGCCTAATTACAATAATAAATGAAGATTACCATTTTTTTGCTCTCTAAAAGGAGGTAATGGGTTGTGTATCTGAGAGCAGTACGTATGAGTTGATCGAGAATCATGTTGAGGATTGCATGGTCCGTATCTACTGCAAGCGAAATTAATGCTATAATTTTGACAGGCCAAAATCATGAGAAAGGTTAGTTGCACCGGAATGTATATGCTATGACACCTGTTATTTATTTATTCGATTTCCTTCACTACTGTTCACTACATTTTTCATGGTTTGCACTTTTGGTTTGCCTGTTCGCTTTCATTTCAGATAGTGTTTTCCAAAAAAAAAAAGGAGAGAGTTGGGTACAGTCTGATTCTACAATGTATATGTTGGAACTGAAATGGTTAGATAGTACTATGTTGTTCTGCTGGAACTGGAGAGTTTTCACCTGTGTAGAGTCTGATTCCACTATATTATTCTGCTATTTTGCTTAAAACATATTCTTCCTTTCAGATAATAGGATGTATTTTTATGAGGCTTAGACGTAGAGTCTGATTACATAACTAGTGCTTTTGTCATTTCCTTTACGGTCACTACACTACAACTACATAAACCCTGAGCGTACTCAGGAATGAACCCTGAGCAGTCCCAAATATGTGATTTGGGTGGACTCGAGCCAGATCTCGAGCGTGCCTGGGCGCGTGGATCCAGGGTAGCATAGGTTCGCACTCAGAGGCAAGCTCTGAGCAGTCCCAAACCTGTGGATTTGGGCGGTCTTGAGAACGGGATCTCAAGCGTGACTGAGCACGAAAGACTCAGCTAGTATAGGGTTTGGATCTTTTTGCATCTCATTGTTTCTTGATTTTTATTTGATTATCTGCATGTCATAATCCAACTCACCCGCGGTTAACCTCCTGCCAGATAAGTGTATTACCTCCATCTCTACTCCAACAGCTGTTAAGGAAGATGGAAGGCCAAGGAAGTCAAGATCGTGCATTGAAATTGAGACTAGGACTTCTACCGCATGGACAGTCCACACAGAATCCAGCAGTGAACCCCAATGAGTCAGCACCTCATCAACCTCCATCTACTACCATCCCAGGAACCAGCCAGCAGCCATCTACCAGAGCAACAGATTCCCTAGGCATCATGGCTGATGTACTCATATTCCTAGAGAACTCCAGAAAAGAAGCCCAGGAGAACCAAAACCGTTTCATGGAAGCTCTATTAACTCGAGTAGCACCTACCACCTCTCAACCAGTCCGTGGGGTTAGTCTGGGTGATTTTCTCCAAACTCACCCTACCACTTTTGCTAAAGCTACTGATCCACTGGACGCGAGTGATTGGTTGGTGGAGATAGAAAAGAAGTTGGATACAGTGGGATGCTTAGATGTGGAGAAAATACGGTATGCATCACACCAGCTGACCGGACCAGCCTACTTGGTGGCTTAACTATAACCGCAACCGTGTCAGTGAGCAACCCATCACTTGGGCTGAATTCAAGATACGCTTCACCGAAACACATGTGCCTACAGGAAGAATGGAATTAAAGAAACGGGAATTTAGAGCTCTAACCCAGGCGGAAAAAGATGGTGGAATATTTGAGCCGTTCATGATCTTTCCCGCTACGCTCCAGCTGATGTCGACACCGAGGAGAAGAAAATAGAGAAATTCCTGGATGGAATGCATCCATATCTGAAAATGCTCCTATCCATCCACAAAATCACTGAATTCCAAGACCTAGTCAACAGAGCCATAATTCTGGAGAATGAATACTCCAACCTCACCGAAGAGCGAAGGAAGAAGGCCAAAACCGATCACCATTCTTCATCTGCTCCTAGACGTCATCCTTTGTGTCTCCAAGAACCGCCACCAAGATATGGACCACCTCAGCAGCGACTCTTCAACCCACCTTTGCAGTCCCCAGTAACCCAGCAGCAACCAGTACCCCTAGCAATTAAATGTGGGAAGTGTAGAGGAAACCACATGACGAAAGATTGTCTGAAGGATGCAGGTGCATGCTTCAATTGTGGACAGCTTGGGCATCATAAAATTGATTGTCCAAATCCCCGAAGGACATTTGGAACCCCACCACAACTAGCATTTAGGCCAAAGCCACCTGCTCCAGCACCACCACAACTCACCTATATGAAGCAGACTGAAGACAACCAACTTGTCACGAAGGAAGCTGGAAAAAGAGAACCGGCACACCTATCACCCATGATCGCCAAACCGGTTGGAGAAGCATCAGGTGTAATAATGGGTACGTTATTACTTCCACACTCCCCGGGTATTACTCTTTAAAACGTTGGAAGAACCCACTCCTTTGTATCTTCTATATTGCTAGCGTAGAGCTTTGTAAATTCTGAATTTTTGAAAATCCCTGGGAGTAAACCCACTGATTGGAATAGTCATCTGCTCTTCAAATAAGTATAGATGGCGTATTCCAGCAAGTTTCCACCAAAAAGTCAGTCAGGACCCAACCCTAATACCTCAATATTTGAACCTAGAGGGAACCATTTGAGGTGACCCTCACCTTTCTACACACAAATCTCGACCCTTCTCTACAAGACGTTCAAATTTCAAAGGATCCCGTGAAGACTCGCTCGTAAACCCGCGCTTAAGGAACCCAAGTTTGGACCAAAAGAAATACGATGGAAGGATCACCCCACGCCAAAGCTTCGTGGAAAAGGAAGAAGCACTACGCGAGCCTAGCCCAAAAACCCCCTCCGCAGTGATTGCAATTTCGGGGACGAAATTTTTCCAAGGGGGGGAGGATGTGACGACCCGCACCATTTACATATTTGTTAACATAAAACAATTCCATTTCATTGCATCAAAAAGATTTTACAACATTTATTTTACAAGCATTTACAATATTTTTGGCAGCAAGTAACCAAAACCCTAGTTCTTCTCTTCTTGCCGTCTGTAGTAGCCGTCTCTTCGTCGCCTGGTTCTTTGAGCGCCTGCCCGTAGAGCCACCTCGCGACCCGTTTTCCTCGCTCGCAAGAAAAGCAGCAATTAGTTAGTAATCGTAATTGAAAGTATTTCGTGGAGCGAGTGTATAGAAGTTAAAGCGTAGAAAGTGGCCGTCGATTTCCGAAGTGCGAGAGTATCCGAGTACCTCGAGTAGTCGGTCCCTTGGCAATCAAGATCCCGCACCAACCGGAGTTAGTCGGCCCTTGATCGCCAAGATATCCGCATTCACCCAAGATCCTTCGACATCTGTCGCTACTTCGGGTCTCATCATCCCAAGACTATTAGAACCCAACACCCACTATTTGCATTTGCCGGCCACAAATGCAAACCCTCATCAGATACCCAGAATCGCACCCTCACCAAGCTTCACCGGGCAAGAACCATTTCCCAAGCCTCTCTCATAGAGCAAGCCAAGACCCTCAAAATATCAAGCACAGAGGCAAGAAGACCGAAGTGCATCTCCTGGCCGTGCCCAAACCCCAAAGAAATAAAGACAAGCCAAGAATACTGACCCGGCAAAGAATGCATCCCCAAAACAAAGACAAATGCATTCCCAAGAAAGCACCAACAACCAAGAATAAAGAAATGCATCCCCCACCTGCTCAAATGCATTCCCATTTGGATGCATCCTCGATCAGATGCATCCCCAGTTAATGCATCCAAAGACAAAAACAATAAGAACAAAACCAAAGAAGCCACCCCAGAGCTCATCTCCCCAAGATAGCCAACCAAAGACAAATCTGACCCCTCAAGCCACCCTGCATTCACACAAAGAAGCAAAGCCGGTAAGCCAAGATGTAAAGCACACAAGGCCTCCCGGTGCCTTCCCCTCCTCCCAGCTTCTTCTCGCAGAAGGCAAGACCTCCAAGAGAAGGAGCAAGAGCAAAGGAGCAAGAGGGGGAAAGAGGCCAAGACCTGAAGCCGTAAGAGGAAGAACCACCTGTAGCCAGAGGCCAGAGCAGAGGAGAGCACCAAAGAAAGCCAAGACTGCCACCCTCTTTTCCCAACCCATTTCAAAGAAGAGGTAAACCCAACACCCATTAGTATGCACGCCCATCATGCACATCATTCATCGTACCACCCAATCTCAAGAACATCAATAGGTAACTCAATCCATTTTCATCACAGAGCATGGGGTCGAGGGTAGAGAAGGAGGTGGGTATTCCTCGATGTAACCCACGGTGAACCACCACCATCACCCCAACCACGGCCAATCACCAAAGATCCATTATCCAGATACATCACCATAATCATGCAAGCATAAGCACAAGCCAGCTTTAGTAATGGAATTGCATAGATCCACTAGTATTCATAAATCGAAAGCCATAAGGGGAGAAGAGCACCAAACCCTAGTGGGCCGAGCCGAGCCGGGCCAGGGCCAAATCCAGAGAAGGCAGAGACGGCGGCGCCAGGCGCCGAGCCGACCCAGCGGAGGAGGCGAGGTAGAGAGAGGGCCGGCCGCACCGAGTAGATCGGAGCGGAGGAGACGCCGAGCCGGCTGAGGAGGAGCGACCGGCCGAGGCGAGGCAGCAAGCAGCGGCGCTACCTTGGCGCGCCGCCAAGGCGAAGGAGGAAGCCGAGCCGTGGCGAGGAGATGGCGCCCGGAGCCGGAGGCGATGGCGGCGGAGGATCCCGAGAGAGAGAGCGGGGGAGGCGTGAAGGCGAGAGAGAGGAGAGGGGAGCGTCGGCTGTGAGGGGAGTCGGCGCCGAGGGTTAGAAGAGGGAGAGGGGGAGAGAGAGAAGGGGTGAGTTAGGGTTAGGGTAGATTAGGTGTAGGTTAACCGGTTCTAGTTAGTTTAGCCGGTTGGTTTTGTAATGATTAGGGTTTAGTAGTATAGTAGTTAGTCGGTTGACCAGAAATTAGGATTAGAAGCTAATGGTTTGGTTTCTGAGTATAGAACGTGAGTTCGGCGGTGTCGACAATAGATCGAGCTTAACCCTAGAACGATTTTTAGCGTAAGAGTGCTAACTGGTCGATTTCAAAAGTTTTGTTAAATTAAAATTGGCTAACGAGGAGTCGATTAGCATTTTATTCATCTACTATCACCAAAACTTAACTAAGTATTTATTTATATATTATTCGTATACCGCTTTGCTACAGAGGGCAAACCAAAGGTCGATCGACGGAGAAGTCGATAAGAGATTCGTCATCGTCGACCTTTCCAAAAACTCTAAAGGCAAGCGATCCTCTTGAACATCAATATAGCTAATTTAAATGTAAACCGTATATTGTTCTATCATATATGTACTGCATCAAAACTATTTCTCAAAATCAAATTGGATTGAGATGATGAGAAAGATAAGAAAACTGAGATGAGAATGAGATGAGAATTACTATGTGGGTAAAGGGGGCCTTGGTTGAGAAAAGAGATGATGATGATGATGATGATGATGATGGTAAGAGGTGGGACCCTTTACCTACAGCTATAATATAAGGACTAACAAAACTCTTACTCGGTCAGATGCCGTAAAATCAGTGCCAACCATTTCCCCGTTTCGGCGGGCAGAAAATGCTACCTGTTGACGTAATTACGTTCTCCACAACGGGAATGTTGGACACGGAGGATAGCCGGTCCAAGGTGGAGTGTTGGGCTCGGAGGATAGCCGCCCCAACCAACATTGTTGGAACTCGGTGGAGGACTGGTGCGCCAGACACCGACGGAAAACAATGGGTGGAGACTTAATCACGTAACTCGAAAACGCGTCAGATTCTCGAACTTGAAGTCGCATCAAAGGAAATGCGATGGACCTAGCTCATAAAGAGTTCGAATAGCTACGGTAAAGTGGCGCAAGCTCGCGCAGGCTATAAAAATCATGAATTCATGCGGTCTCTGGATTGGAGTCTCACGGAACCGTAGGGTCTTTCTTCTTTCCGAGTGACTAGTAGTATTTTGTAACTAAAATTGCCACTTAATGTTTTAATGATTTATTTTCGTAATGAGATGATTTTAGAATTTGTGATAAAGACCGAGATCACCATGCAAAGGCACCCTTTTGCTATTAATGCTTCTTGAGTACTTTTGTACTCAACCTTGTTAGATTTTTCCTTTGTTAGATCCTAGTCCGTAGGAGCTATCCCGAGGGGCAAAGGACTTGCAGTACCGATGCAAAGCAGTTAGGAGGAGAAGGCACCAGTGGCGAGGACTGAGCGAGATGGAAGCCATCTTTGACTCGTGGGACGAGTAGGAGGGCGTAGTTCGTGAGCAGACTCGAGGCGAAGCTCCCTTTGTATCTGTAATAGCTTTATTAAGAACCCTAGTCTTATGTGGCTACTCTGTAATAAAGATGTCTGAGCTTATTTTATTGTTCTCACGCGCAACTATGATAAAATGGCTTGCTATTCGTCGAGCGGTGTTCTACAGGCGGACGAATAGTAATCCGTATGCCTAAGTGTGATTACCCTAGGGTAATGACACGGGCGTCCAGGTGGTATCAGAGCAATAAGATCGGGCCACGCTAATAAAATAGAAACTGTAGCAATACCTTAAGTATGCCCTTCTTGCTTGCTATATTGTACTAAATATTTTATTAATCCTTGCCTTCATTTCAATTTCAATTCCAAACCTCCCTCTTTCAAAAAGATATATATTATGTTAAAAAGCTTACCTCTTCTTAAAGTGACATTCCTGCTAACGTAGAACCATTTTTAAGTTAATTATTCTTTCGAGAAAGTGCGGGGAAACGCATTGTTGTCATAGGATCGGTGTGGTTGTCTTTTGTAAGTAGATGGTTAGATTCCAGCTCAACCTAGGATAGAAAATATAGGTTGTGGATGCAGTACCATAAGGTTTAGAGCCTAGTGCCTGGACTAGAGGCATGGAGTAGAACTCTAGTATGGACCTGCTTTTCCAATTTTGGACAAGTCTGGACCATACTCTTTAGCTTCTTTACCTCTTCTTCTATATCAAGGTGTCTTGTCTCACTTCTGCACATCAGATTTCCCGGACGAGTGGTTCGTGGCACTCCGAGCGTGTAGCTCTGGCGTACCCAGGAGCGAAATCTGGCGTGCTCGAGAATGAACCTCGAGCATCCCAAATATGTGATTTGGGTGGACTCGAGCGGATCTCGGCGTGCTTGGGCGCGTGGATCCAGGGTAGCATAGGTTCGCACTCAGAGGCAAGCTCTGAGCAGTCCCAAACCTGTGGATTTGGGCGGTCTTGAGAACGGGATCTCAAGCGTGACTGAGCACGAAAGACTCAGCTAGTATAGGGTTTGGATCTTTTTGCATCTCATTGTTTCTTGATTTTTATTTGATTATCTGTGCATGTCATAATCCAACTCACCCGCGGTTAACCTCCTGCCAGATAAGTGTATTACCTCCATCTCTACTCCAACAGCTGTTAAGGAAGATGGAAGGCCAAGGAAGTCAAGATCGTGCATTGAAATTGAGACTAGGACTTCTACCGCATGGACAGTCCACACAGAATCCAGCAGTGAACCCCAATGAGTCAGCACCTCATCAACCTCCATCTACTACCATCCCAGGAACCAGCCAGCAGCCATCTACCAGAGCAACAGATTCCCTAGGCATCATGGCTGATGTACTCATATTCCTAGAGAACTCCAGAAAAGAAGCCCAGGAGAACCAAAACCGTTTCATGGAAGCTCTATTAACTCGAGTAGCACCTACCACCTCTCAACCAGTCCGTGGGGTTAGTCTGGGTGATTTTCTCCAAACTCACCCTACCACTTTTGCTAAAGCTACTGATCCACTGGACGCGAGTGATTGGTTGGTGGAGATAGAAAAGAAGTTGGATACAGTGGGATGCTTAGATGTGGAGAAAATACGGTATGCATCACACCAGCTGACCGGACCAGCAGCTACTTGGTGGCTTAACTATAACCGCAACCGTGTCAGTGAGCAACCCATCACTTGGGCTGAATTCAAGATACGCTTCACCGAAACACATGTGCCTACAGGAAGAATGGAATTAAAGAAACGGGAATTTAGAGCTCTAACCCAAGGCGGGAAAAAGATGGTGGAATATTTGAGTCAGTTCAATGATCTTTCCCGCTACGCTCCAGCTGATGTCGACACCGAGGAGAAGAAAATAGAGAAATTCCTGGATGGAATGCATCCATATCTGAAAATGCTCCTATCCATCCACAAAATCACTGAATTCCAAGACCTAGTCAACAGAGCCATAATTCTGGAGAATGAATACTCCAACCTCACCGAAGAGCGAAGGAAGAAGGCCAAAACCGATCACCATTCTTCATCTGCTCCTAGACGTCATCCTTTTGTGTCTCAGCAACCGCCACCAAGATATGGACCACCTCAGCAGCGACTCTTCAACCCACCTTTGCAGTCCCCAGTAACCCAGCAGCAACCAGTACCCCTAGCAATTAAATGTGGGAAGTGTAGAGGAAACCACATGACGAAAGATTGTCTGAAGGATGCAGGTGCATGCTTCAATTGTGGACAGCTTGGGCATCATAAAATTGATTGTCCAAATCCGAAGGACATTTGGAACCCCACCACAACTAGCATTTAGGCCAAAGCCACCGCCCAAAGACCACCACAACTCACCTATATGAAGCGATCAAGACAACCAACTTGTCACGAAGGAAGCTGGAAAAAGAGAACCGGCACACCTATCACCCATGATCGCCAAACCGGTTGGAGAAGCATCAGGTGTAATAATGGGTACGTTATTACTTCCACACTCCCCGGGTATTACTCTTTAAAACGTTGGAAGAACCCACTCCTTTGTATCTTCTATATTGCTAGCGTAGAGCTTTGTAAATTCTGAATTTTTGGAAAAATCCCTGGGAGTAAACCCACTGATTGGAATAGTCATCTGCTCTTCAAATAAGTATAGATGGCGATTCAAAGAAGTTTCCACCAAAAAGTCAGTCAGGACCCAACCCTAATACCTCAATATTTGAACCTAGAGGGAACCATTTGAGGTGACCCTCACCTTTCTACACACAAATCTCGACCCTTCTCTACAAGACGTTCAAATTTCAAAGGATCCCCGTGAAGACTCTGGCTACAGAAACCCGTCAGTTAAGGAACCCGAAGTTTGGACCAAAAGAAATACAGTGGAAGGATCACCCCGTCAGCAAAGCTTCGTGGAAAAGGAAGAAGCACTACGCGAGCCTAGCCCAAAAACCCCCTCCGCAGTGATTGCAATTTCGGGGACGAAATTTTTCCAAGGGGGGGGGAGGATGTGACGACCCGCACCATTTACATATTTGTTAACATAAAACAATTCCATTTCATTGCATCAAAAAGATTTTACAACATTTATTTTACAAGCATTTACAATATTTTTGGCAGCAAGTAACCAAAACCCTAGTTCTTCTCTTCTTGTTGATGTAGTAGCCGTCTCTTCGTCGCTGGTTCTTTGGCGCTTTGCCAGAGCCACCTCGCGACCGTTTTCCTCGCCGCAAGAAAAGCGACAATTAGTTAGTAATCGTAATTGAAAGTATTTACGTGAGCAGAGTGTATAAGTTAAAGCGTAGAAAGTGGCCGTCAGATTTCCGAAGTGCGATGAGAGTATCCGAGTACCACGAGTAGTCGGTCCCTTGGCAATCAAGATCCCTGGACCAACCGAGTTAGTCGGCCCTTGATCGCCAAGATATCCGCACTCACCCAAGATCCTTCGACATCCGTCTACTCGGGTCTCATCATCCAAGCACTATTAGAACCCAACACCCACTATTTGCATTTGCGAAGCCACAAATGCAAACCTCTCACATACCCCTAGAATCGCACCTCACCAAGCTTCACCGGTGCAAAGAACCATTTCCCAAGCCTCTCTCATAGAGCAAGCCAAGACCCTCAAAATATCAAGCACGGGAGGCAAGAACACAAGTGCATCTCCCCGGCCGTGCCCAAACCCCAAAGAAAAAAGACAAGCCAAGAATACTGACCACCATGCAAAGAATGCATCCCCGAAAAAAAAGACAAATGCATTCCCCAAGAAAGCACCAACACCAAGAATAAACAAATGCATCCCCGACCCGCTCAAATGCATTCCCAATTTGGATGCATCCCCGATCGATGCATCCCAAATTGAATGCATCCAAAGACAAAACAGTAAGAAGAAACCAAAAAGCCACCCCAGAGCTCATCTCCCCAAGATAGCCAACCAAAGACAAATCTGACCCCTCAAGCCCCCTGATTCACACAAAGAAGCAAAGCCACCAAGCCAAAGATGTAAAGCACACAAGGCCTCCCGGTGCCTTCCCTCCTCCTAGTTCTTCTCAAGAAGGCAAGACCTCCGAAGAGAAGGAGCAAGAGCAAAGGAGCAAGAGGGGAAAGAGGCCGACACGAGGAAGCCGTAAGAGGAAGAACCACCGGTAGCCAGGAGGCCGGGAGAGGAGAGCACCAACAAAGCGGCAGCGCCACCCTCTTTTCCCAACCCGCATTTCAGAAGAGGTAAACCCAACACCCATTAGTATGCACTTGCCCATCATGCACATCATTCATCGGTACCACCCAATCTCATTAACATCAATAGGTAACTCAATCCATTTTCATCACAGAGCATGGGGTCGGAGGGTAGAGAAGGAGGTGGGTATTCCTCGGTGTAACCTACTGAACCACCACCATCACCCCAACCACTACGAATCACCAAGATCCATTATCCGATACATCACCATAATCATGCAAGCATAAGCACAAGCCAACTTTAGTAATGGAATTGCATAGATCCACTAGTATTCATAAATCGAAAGCCATAAGGGAGAAGAGCACCAAACCCTAGTGGGCCGAGCCGAAGGCAGGGCCAAATCGAGAGAAGGCAGAGACGCGGCGCCAGCGCCGAGCCGACCCAATGGAGGAGGCGAGGTAGAGAGAGGCCGCCGCACCGAGTAGATCGGAGCGAGGAGACGCCGAGCCGGGCTGTGAGGCGGAGCGACCGACCGAGAAGCGAGCAGCGCAGCGGCGCAGCCTTGGCCGCGCCGCGCGAAGGCGAAGGAGGAAGCCGAGCCGTAGCCGAGGGAGATGGCGCCCGGAGCCGGAGGCGATGGCGGCGGAGGATCCCGAGAGAGAGAGCGGGGGAGGCGTGAAGGCGAGAGAGAGGAGAGGGGAGCGTCGGCTGTGAGGGGAGTCGGCGCCGAGGGTTAGAAGAGGGAGAGGGGGAGAGAGAGAAGGGGTGAGTTAGGGTTAGGGTAGATTAGGTGTAGGTTAACCGGTTCTAGTTAGTTTAGCCGGTTGGTTTTGTAATGATTAGGGTTTAGTAGTATAGTAGTTAGTCGGTTGACCAGAAATTAGGATTAGAAGCTAATGGTTTGGTTTCTGAGTATAGAACGTGAGTTCGGCGGTGTCGACAATAGATCGAGCTTAACCCTAGAACGATTTTTAGCGGAAGAGTGCTAACTGGGTCAGTTTCAAAAAGTTTTGTTAAATTAAAAATTGGCTAACGTAGGAGTCGTATTAGCATTTTATTCATCTACTATCACCAAAACTTAACTAAGTATTTATTTATATATTATTCGTGCTACCGCTTTGCTACAGAGGGCAAACCAGTGTCGACAGGAGAAGCTGATAAGAGATTCGTCATCGTCGACCTTTCCAAAAACTCTAAAGGCAAGCGATCCTCTTGAACATCAATATAGCTAATTTAAATGTAAACCGTATATTGTTCTATCATATATGTACTGCATCAAAACTATTTCTCAAAATCAAATTGGATTGAGATGATGAGAAAGATAAGAAAACTGAGATGAGAATGAGATGAGAATTACTATGTGGGTAAAGGGGGCCTTGGTTGAGAAAAGAGATGATGATGATGATGATGATGATGATGGTAAGAGGTGGAACCCTTTACCTACAGCTATAATATAAGGACTAACAAAACTCTTACTCGGTCAGATGCCGTAAAATCAGTGCCAACCATTTCCCGTTTGTAGGCGAAAATGCTACTGCTTACGTAATTACGTTCTCCATTAACGGAATGTTGGACACGGAGGATAGCCGGTCCAAGGTGGAGTGTTGGGCTCGGAGGATAGCCGCCCCAACCAACATTGTTGGAACTCGGTGGAGGCTAGGTGCGCTCCAGACACCGACGGAAAACAATGGGTGGAGACTTAATCACGTAACCTGGAAAACGTCTGTATTCTGAACTTGAAGTCGCATCAAAGGAAATGCGATGGACCTAGCTCATAAAGAGTTCAGAATAGCTACGGGTAAAGTGGCGCAAGCCTGCGCAGTGCTATAAAAATCATGAATTCATGCCAGTCTCCTGGATTGGAGTCTACGGGAACCGGTAGGGGTCTTTCTTCTTTCCGAGTGACTAGTAGTATTTTCAGAACTAAAATTGCCACTTAATGTTTTAATGATTTATTTTCAGAATGAGATGATTTTAGAATTTGTGATAAAGACCAGAGATCAGTCATGCAGTGCACCCTTTTGCTATTAATGCTTGCTGAGTACTTTTTGTACTCAACCTTGTTAGTATTCTCCTTTGTTAGATCCTAGTCCGGCCGGGAGCTATCCCGAGCGGGGCAAAGGACTTGCAGGTACCGATGCAGCAGCAGGAGGAGAAGGCACCAGCGGCGAGGACCTGAGCGAGATGGAAGCCATCTTTGACTCGTGGGACGAGTAGGAGGGCGGTAGTTCAGAGCAGACTCAGGAGAAGCTCCCTTTTGTATCTGTGTAATAGCTTTATTAAGAACCCTAGTCTTATGTGGCTACTACTGTAATAAAGATGTACAGTTTCTATTTTATTGTTCTGCTGCGCAACTATGATAAAATGGCTTGCTATTCGTCGGAGCGGTGTTCTACCGGGCAGACGAATAGTAATCCGTATGCCTAAGTGTGATTACCCTAGGGGTAATGACACGGGGCGTCACAGCCGACCCCGACCGAACTCTCAAACACAATGGCTTCTTCTTCATCGGGTACGCGCTTACGCTTCCGCACTCATGTATTACGGTGTTCATCTATGATCTAGGCTTATTCATGTTTTAGATTAAGTGATTATTCTCAGTTTATAGTCAACATTGGTATCAGAGCCTTACCCTAGATTGTTTTGAACCCGATTAACCATCGGCTGTTCTTGCCCGACCGGATCATCGGGCTAGGATCGTCCCGATCTATTATTAACGACTCGGTTTTAGCATTTAGAAGGAGGGGATTCACAATCCTCAGTCAAAACCCTAACGAAATCTAAAGCCCCGACCCTCAAAAACTCAGACCTGGAGTGGCGGCGGCGGAATACTTACGTTTTTGTAGATCCGAGCTCGCTCGGTCTAGGGCACCGCCAGTAGCTCGCTCGGACGGCTGCGCTGCGACCTCGATCGCACCGCGACACCGGCGAGGAGAGCTGCGGGGCGCCAACTCTTCGTGTCGCTCCGCCGCCGCCACTCGCTCGCTTGTTAGAAGGAGCCGAGGCGAGGCTACCCCGCGTCGCGTCGCCGCCGCATTGCCGCTGAGCTTTCGGAGGAAACGAACAAAAATGAAATTAGGGTTAGGGTTACGCATTTTTGGCCGATTTATATCGCGCGATTTTGTCTCTCGGTCGTTCGATCACATCCGACGGCTCACGTCCAATCGGAGCTGACGCAGTGACGACGCGCAATCGATCTCAGCCGCTCATTTTGATCCAACGGCCACCGAACGCCGAATCGTTTTTTGCTTATGGGCCGTGTGCGGGCGCGGGCCGAGCCCACGGATGAACAGTGATTTTTTTCATTTTACAAAATGATTTTCTGATTAAGTTTTTATTTATTTATTTTGTTTACTGTTTAATCTAATGTTGATTACTCAACTGTGTAATGCTACACAGTAGTTTTACCATTTTGTAAAATACTTTTATGATTAAGCTTTATAATTATTATTTCTCTTATTTTTGTGCACTATTTTAATTAATGATAATTCCTCATGTTTCGGTATAAATTCGGTCTCTGATTAAAATTGAACCAACGAGATATTTTAATTAGAGAATTTTATGATTTATTTTGGCATTATGTATACACATGATTACATACTGACCAACGTTGTTTGTAGTCATGTGTCGTCACATTAATTGTTAAAGTTCTTTTTATTTTACGCTTAAGCGGTGATATAAACTAGAACTATGGTTTTGCATGTTATTAATCAAACCAACGTAGGGTTAATTGCATGCAATACTTTTATGCTATTTCTAATTTTTCCCTGTATTTTAATGTTCAGCAATGAATGCTTCAAATGTTGCCGCTACAATTGACAACATTGAAGCAGCTTACGGGGAGCAACTTCCGCTTGGAAAGAAAGAATTTGAGTTGTCCTTGGAGTATTAGACCTTGATTATGCATTAAGGGTGCCTGCTCCCGTTTCTCCCACCATTGGTGAGGACGATTACGATGAGAAAAAGAAAATATATGATAATAATGCTGAAAAATGGGAGCGGTCTAACCGTCTATCACTAATGATTATGAAGACCTCCATCTCAGTTGGAATCGGGAGCAATCCCGTTACGAAAATGCTAAGGAGTATCCGGCTTGAGAGGAGAAATTCAAAGGCTCCACTAAGGTTTATGCCAAGACATTAATCCAGAGGCTTCTATCCACTAAGTATGACGGGTCCAGCAGTATAAGAGAGCACATCATGATGATGACTAATATGGCTGGAAAACTCAAGGGCATGGACATGGAAATATCTGATGGTTTCCTAGTCCACTTTATTATGACTTCTCTTCCTTCGGAGTACACTGCTTTTAAGATAAACTATAATACTCAGAAAGATAAATAGAGCATGAGCGATCTTATCGCCATGTGTGTCCAGGAGGAAGAAAGGATTAGGACCGAAAAGAAAGATTTTGTGAATCAAGTTGGCGGTCCTAACAAAAGGAAGTTCTCAGGGTACTTCAAATCCAAGAAAAGGCTGCACTACTCTCCTAATTCAGATAAATCAGGGCCTAAGGTGCAAAATACACATAAGCCCAATATTGCTCCTGCTAAAGCACCAAGTGGGAATGCATGTCACTTCTGCAAGGAGCCAGGACATTTCCAGAAGGATTGTGTTGGTTTCCTAAATCGGCTCGCCAAGAAGGGTAATGATTCTATAACGTTTGTTGATGAAACCCTTTATACTAATTTTTCCCTTAAATCTTGGTGGATTGACTCAGTGCAAGCGCACGTTACCAACTCTTTCTGAGGATTCCATACCGTGAGAACACTAAGAAAGGGAGCGAAGTCTTAGAGTCGCGGATGGAAAAGAAGCGAAGTGGAATCGTTGGTTCTGTTTCCTTAGTTTTAGATAGCGGCTTCACACTTCGTCTTAATAATGTAGTTTTTGTTCCTTCCATTAGGAGGAATTTAATTTCAGTATCTTTATTGGACGATGATGGATTTAAATGTAATTTTGGTAACAATAAGTGTGTTATCACATTTAATTCAAATAATGTTGGTCTTGCTGTTAGACAAGACAAGCTTTATATGCTTTCCCTTAATGAATCACCGATATCTTTGAATGTGTGTGATACTATGCGTAAAAATAATAATGAGACTTCTTCGAAACTGTGACACTGTCGTTTAGGCTACATTTCGAAGGGGAGAATGGAGCGTCTCATTAAGGAAGAGATTCTCCAACCATTAGATTTCTCTGACTCAGACCACTGCATTGATTGCATTAAAGGAAAATACGTAAAGAAAATAAAGAAGGGAGCAACTCGCAGCTCAGAACTATTAGAGTTAATTCATACTGATATTTGTGGTCCTTTTCCTGTAACATCAGTGGATGGTTTTGATTCTTTCATTACATTCACTGATGATTTCTCCCGTTATGGTTATATTTTTCCCATTGAGGACCGATCCGAGTCACTTGATAAATTTAAGATATTTAAGGCTGAAGTTGAAAATCAGCACAACCTAAGAATCAAAGTGGTAAGATCGGACCGTGGGGGAGAATATTATGGGAGACATGCCCCTTATGGCCAAATTCCTGGCCCTTTCGCTAAGTTCCTTCTGGAAAATAGCATTGTTGTTCAATATTCTACACCAGGTGAACCTCAGCAAAATGGGGTAGCTGAGAGACGCAACCGTACACTTATGGATATGGTACGGAGCATGCTTAGCTACTCTAGTTTATCAACTGGTTTGTGGATGGAGGCACTAAAGACAGTAGCACATATTCTGAATAGGGTTCCCAGTAAATCAGTACCTAAGACACCTTATGAATTATGGACTGGGAGAAAGCCGAGTTTGAAATATTTAAGAGTATGGGGTTGTTGTGCTGAAGCTAAGATATTTAATCCACATATTGGAAAATTAGATCCTAAGACAGTAAGTTGTCATTTTATAGGGTACCCTGAAAGATCTAAAGGGTATCGGTTTTATTGTCCTGATAGAACAACTAAGTTTGTAGAAACAAGGCATGTTGTGTTCTTAGAAAATAATGAGGACCTGGAGCCTAGGAAAATTGATCTTGAAGAGAAGCGGGTTTACGTTCCTTCACCGCTTATCCCAGAGATTTTTATTCCTGCACTTCAGCTGGTTGCACCTCTAGTACCAAATACTGCTGATGCACCCACTGTTGAGGTCTCTGAAATTCCTAATGTCATACCTAATGATGAGCCTCAGCAGTCTCCTGTGCCTCAGCAGCCTCTTGCAATAGTTGCTGAACCTATTAGAAGATCACAGCGGGAGAGAAGATCTGTCATCCCAAATGATTATGTTGTTTACATGAATGAGGATATTAATGATATAGGGAAGGTAGATGATCCCACCTCTTATAAGGAAGCAATGATGAGTGAACATTCTCCTAAATGACTTGATGCTATGAAGGATGAACTAAAGTCTATGAGCACTAATGGTGTATGGGACTTAGTAGAAATTCCTGATGGAGTCAAAACAGTAGGCTGTAAATGGGTCTACAAAACCCAGCATGACTCTAAGGGAAATATCGAAAGGTTCAAAGCAAGACTCGTAGCAAAAGGATTCTCACAAAGAGAGGGGATTGATTATAATGACACTTTTTATCCTGTCTCAACTAAGGATTCGTTCGGAATCGTTATGGCACTTGTAGCTTATTATGATTTAGAGCTACATCAGATGGATGTTAAAACGGCATTCCTTAATGGCGATTTGCAAGAAAATATTTACATGACTCAACCGGAAGGTTTTGTCGTGGAAGGCAAGGAGCATATGGGATGTCGACTTAAGAAATCTATTTATGGCTTAAAACAAGCATCGAGGCAGTGTACCTCAAATTTGATAAAGTTATAAGGAATTTTGTATTTAAGGAAAATGAAGTTGATAACTGCATATATGTTAAGTTCAAGGGGAGTAAATTCACCATCTTAGTGCTTTATGTGGATGATATCTTATTGGCTAGCAATGATAAGGATATCTTTGTTTGAAACCAAGAGATTTCTCTCATCCAATTTTGACATGAAGGATCTCGGTGATGCCTCTTACGTTCTTGGCATTGAAATTCACCGACAGTCCAAAGGAGTATTAAGTTTATCTCAAAAGCATACGTTGACAGAGTACTAAAGAGATACAATATGCATAAATGCTCGCTCACCGCTCCTATCGTTAAAGGCGATAAGTTTGGGACATTTCAATGTCCAAGGAACCAATATGGCCCGATCGATGAAGACAGTTCCTTACGCTTGGTTTGTCGGAAGCATTATGTATGCTCAAGTAAGCACACACCCGACTTAGCTTTTGTGCTTAGGAATGCTTGGCGATATCGGTCAAATCCAGACCGGACCACTAGAAGGCCGTTAAGAAAGTCTTGCGTTATATGCAAGCTACTAAGCATCTCATGCTCACATATAAACATACTGATAACCTTGAAGTTGTAGGTTATTGATTGATTTTGCGGGATGTGTTGATACTAAGAAATCCACATCGAGTTATATCTTCACACTCATTTGGAGGAGCTATCTCGTGGAAAAGCTCCAAACAAACCCTTACGGCATCTTCAACGATGCAAGCTGAGTTTGTGGTATGTTATGAGGCTACTGGGCAGGCTATATGGCTTAAGAACTTTATTTCGGGTCTTAGAGTGGTTGACAGCATTTCTAAACCACTCACCTTATTTGCGATAACGAACCCATGATCTTTTATGCGAGTAACAACAAGTCAAGTGGTCTTTGCCAAACACATTGACATTAAGTATCATGTTGTGAAAGATAGAATCCAGGATCAAACCATTAGTATCAAGCATATTAGTACTAAGTCAATGCTTGCGGATCCGCTTACTAAAGGCTTACCACCCAATATATTTCGTGATCATGTTGCCAGCATGGGTTTATTGGAAAGCCTCTGATTCTGGATAAAGGACCTTAAAACAAACCAACTCCCATTAAGTATTATGAATATCCATTTTAAGATGTGATAGTATACTATAGGTACTGAGATTGTATGGCACTTCATTGGTCATGCGACACATTACCTTGGTACACTGTTTCATTTGAGGATGGACTTATGATGTTAGCCTGACGATCAAATGGGAGAATGTTAGAATTGATCTCGGCTAACTACCCCGAGATTTCAGGGAGACCACGTCTCCACTCGCGCCCTGATCGGGGGCGGTTCTAACTCGTTTGGTTTTCGGTCCCGGTCACCTCAGCGCTACAAAAACAGAGGGATAGATCAGGGTTTGGGATGTGAGTAGTTCAAGCCCAACAGATCCCAAACAGACGCCCGATCGGTAACGCGCGCTGAGGTGAACGAAGATCGTACCCCAGGCCGGCATCAGCGTGAAGCCGCCGTCACTCCAACACCTTCCCGCGACTCAGGCCGAAGTCACGGCGTTCAGATCTGCGCCGACCCCGACCGAACTCTCAAATACAATGGCTTCTTCTTCATCGGGTACGCGCTTACGCTTCCGCACTCATGTATTACGGTGTTCATCTATGATCTAGGCTTATTCATGTTTTAGATTAAGTGATTATTCTCAGTTTATAGTCAACAACTGTTTCACACGTTTTCCATTGTGCTTATATATCTCTAACAAAAGAGTGCCGTTTCAGCGCAAAGTGACAATTCTACTCAGGACAACAAAAAAGGGACAATCCTGCCACCACATGCCTAATTAAGATAAGATCTTTTCGATGACTTACTTAAAATACCAGACACAATTTGTTACAATTATATACATGCATTCAGAATTATGCCACTGATCATCCTAATATTATTGTCCTTTGGTCTGCCAATTCTATCCAACAGAAAAAAAAATATGCAAAGCATGCCAGCACTCCTAATTAAGGCTGGAATTTTTTCATTGATTTACTTTGCGCACCATAAATAATTTGTTACAACTATGTACGTACGTTCATAATTATGCCGTTAGCCATCACAGTATTGTTGTACTTTCATATTGTTAATATTTTTTTGTCCCTAATTACAACAATAAATGGAGAATGCCATTTTTGTGCTATCTAAAAGGAGGTAATGCGTTGTGTATCTGAGAGCATACGTATGAGCTGACCGAGAGGATTGCATAGTCCGTAGCTACAGTGTGCCAAATTAATGCTGTCATTCTGACAGGCCAAAATCATGAGAAAGGTTAGTTGCACAGGAATGTATATGCTTACACCTGTTATTTATTTATCTATCCATTTAGTTGGATGATTAATCATTGACATTTTGATTAGCAAGACCCTTTTTTAATTAAATTAGTAACAATTTATTAACATAATTACAGATTAGTTAAAATAAACTAGCACTCCTCCGCTTCACCTGCGCCACGTTGCAAAGGTAGAGATATTTTTCATATTTGCAGATAATTGTAAGCATTTATAATTTACGACACATATCAATATGGCTTTTTAACGAGAATATCGCTATCATCATTTTTTAGGTCTTTTTTCCTCTCTTTTTTTTAAATTTTTTTTTTGTTGATGACATATTGTATCATAAATGATTATGCTACACGTTGATAAATACAGCTGATTATCTGTTCTAAGTTTGGTTTACCAGCAGACAAATGTAGTGTTTTAGCGAGTCCTAAGTATGGTTTGCAAAATTGATTCAGCTCTGTTTAGCTAGATGGAATTTGATTGAGGCATTTGATACATAATTATAATTAATGATAGTTGTAACATAACTTCACAGTAATAATGGAATGATAAAAAAAAATTATGATAAAGTTTACTCTTACTGCTTTGCTCTGCAGTAGACGCAGCTGTTCACTCGAATAAATTGAGTATATACGTTCGTGTGCAGTCGGAAAATGTCCATCTAGATTCTGTAAAATTTCAGTGCATTCGCAAAAAATTTCAACCTGGAGGGTATACGTCCTCTTGTGCTTAAATAGTAAATGTACAAAACCGACACGGTAGACTAGTGCTAGATTAAGCTGTTGAGTTGAGTTGAGTTGAGTTGGCGTCAGATAAAGCTGTTGTTATGTTGGTCGCTGTCAGGTGTCCTTGCCCTAAGGGTACCGTTGCATTGCATGCACACGTGGCTGTATGCTCTGTCGCTTTCAGTTTTAGTTTATCAAGACACGTGTCGGAAATTAATTTGGAGTCTATAAAAGTTTGTCACGAGTCCAACCAAACCTTGTGTGTTGTTGTGCCTGTTTCTTTTCGTTTTTCGACACTATTAATCTGTTATTATGGTAGGGATTTGTAATGCAAAGTGAAGAGCTACGTCTATGTGCAATCTTGCAATAAAAGCACGGCTACACCATCACGTGGCTGTGAGGTGGGTCTGGCTTATTTGCTTATTTGAGTTATCACTGCACGCGCTTGTACAAGGTTGGATCAGGGATCTAGGTACAGGATTTTGACCACCATGGTACGAACATGATCGGGATTAGGGTGTGAATAATGATAGGTGAGTGCGCGAACAATACATGACGGTGGCATGGTAGAAACAATGAAATATTTACTGTAGTGATTGATATAAATATTTGTTTATTGGTTAGACGATGGAAACCAGCTTCTAATACGTGACACCGTAGATTCTCTGTATTGAACCTTTCAATACAGAGGATCCATTTTCGTAGGAACCCAGGAAGCATAACTCCACTCGCTCTCCGCTCCTAGCTCCTTCCAGTGTTGTGTCAAAGGAACACAGTAAGGCATCGTCGACTCGATACATGCGAATAATCAGACTTGTACATATAATTATACGATACATACGAATAATCAGAATTGTACAGATAGTTATACGTTCTAATTATATATTGATTTTTTTTGCAAGGAAATATATGCTATATTTGACACATAAACACACTAGAACTTATTGGGATGGTTAATAGAAACCCAGCAACCCACTTAAAAAAAAATAAGCCACAATACTTGATGGACAATTTTTAGGTAATAAGGAAGCAGTGAAGGGTAAACCAGCATGGTTCAACGAAAACTCTACGCCAGTTGACGCAACGAATCAGCAGTCGACGAGTATTGCTTGGACACCTAATATACGGCCAATTAACCACCACTGGAGCAAAAATACGACCACTGGAGCAAAAATACGGAAGAGGGTCCAAGCAAGGTACCGGAACCAGCCGAGGTATCGGGGGCCAAGGGAAAAATAATTGGTTGGGCTCACCTGTCAAATGGGTATACGGGGAGTAGAAGTGCCGGAAGATGCTGGTGGTGGTGGAGGAGACTGCCGGAGACGGCCGATTTTTGCGGTGGCGCCGGTGGTGTTTGAGAGGAGAGAGAGAACGAGTGGGGCGACGGGGAGAGGCCGTTCGATGTACGGGAGGGGAACGGTTGGGTTGCGTTTTTTTAAGGTTGTGGGCCCACCAACACGTAGCACACATTAGATCATTATGCTAAACTAAACCCGCTTGTACGGAGACCGTTTGGAGGGACCAAACGATAGCGTTTTTGGCGTCGACGGAATTCTATATTTCAAACGAAATAATTTTTATATTGTATGGAGCGTATAAACAAAATTAAAGCTTTCTGAATCGATTCTCATTAAAAATTGCCGGTAGTTAAGAATGCAAAACCATTCCGCATTGCATTCCATGGCTCAAAATTTGTTTGAATAAAATCTCAAACGGTTGTTCAAAGAAAGCAAAAAAAAACATAAATTTATATTGGAAAATTATAGGGACACGTTTGAAGTTAGACCAAACAGTTCTAATAGCTCAAGTCATGCATACATTTGCGGTCAGAACTCAGAATCAATGATGTTTTTTAGGTAAACCAATCATAACATGTCCATAAATGAATTGATTTCCCGTATCATCATGTCCTAGTTATATACTTGTGTATTGCAACAAATAAAAAGAATCGTATATGAGATGAGACATGCTCCACGAGAGCAAGTCGAAGTGGGAGGAGTGGAGGAGCTGAGAGCCGCAGCACGGGAGGGGGGACACGTGCGCGGTCAAAAGAGCGGTTATGGTGGGAGGTGAGGAAGGAAGTGACGTTGTCTCCTCTCCCGGCAACCGCGTTGTCGTCGATGAGGAGGTCCGAGTGCGCCTTCCGCGCACGATAGAGTTGGCCCTCATGGATCTCCCGCACGCGAGCGTAAGCGGATGCCACGCGTCTTGCGTGAAGTGCTCCTAGTGGCGCACGCTGACATCGCACGGCGGCGTTGCAAACATCGCAAAGTTTTGTTCAACAATTTTCTCCTATCTTTCCTTAGCGGGTTTTTAGGCCAGGAGGGTGTGGGACATGCACAGGAGGGGTGGAAGGAGTTGGCGTGAGTTTTTTCCGAGGGCGAGACGATCGTCCTGCTGCGCGGAAGTAAACTCCTTCTTTTATCAGTTAAGATTTAGCATTTTTTAAACAAAATAGCAAATATAGCTCTCCGCGACCGAAATGACAGAAAATAGTGTCACGACAGGTTAGCCAGATGACACGTGTCCCCTACCCCCACTCCTAGCCCGCTGAAACCACCTTCCGCGATCCCCTTGCGTGGCAGCTACCTACCGCGCTCCCAGTCTGCGGCAGGATGACATGCGCACGTGAGCACCGCTGGCAGGCACGTTCCTACCATGGACTAGGAGCGCGGTAGGTGACGTACCTCGCACAGGGATAGCGGTAGGAGGGGTGCTGCGCACGGAAAGCGCAATAAAGGTACCATTTTTATCATTTTGGACACGAGAGAGCTAATTTGCTATCTCATTTCAAAAAGATGCCAAATGAGCCAATAACTCCCAAATATTGGGTACAACATATATAGGAAAACGGTATGGTGCTCTTAGGAGTACGTACTCCTACTTCTTATATACCACTTTAAATCGTATGATGATACTTCTTTATATATTTGAGCATACTCCAATAACTATTATAAAATATCTCAAAGTGAGTTTCACGATTTTTTTTTTAATCAAAGTTATCTTTTTATAACAAAATTTATGTATATACGTCCTTTATATATGAAAAAGGGTATATAAAAAAAACAAATGGCTCTAATGAATTTTTTTTCAATCAAGTCGCATTGGAGTATCTTATAATTGGTATTTAAGTATATTAAAAATGATAAAAAATTATAATATGTGTGTTTAAGTGGTGTATTAGAAGTGGGAATACATACTCCTAAGAGTACGAAAAGGGCGTCCTACATACTCAAATTTTTTATAGAACTCACTTTGGGGTATATTATAATCATTATTGGAGTATACTCGAATTGATAAAGAGGTATCATCATACGATTTAAATGGTATATGAGAGGTAGGAGTACGTACTCCTAAGAGTATCATACTATTTTCATATATATATAATTTAAAATTTTGAGTTGGTGGCCGTCCGTCCTTCCCACCCCCACCCCTGCTCCTCTCTACTGACATGTGAGTTATGTTATCAGCAAACTATCCCATCGCATCGTGCGCTCCCTGCTCTTCCTCTCTCGGCATCGTCTGCAACACCATCTGCGTTTACTCCTCTCCACCCTCGCCTTCACCCCCATTCTTTTGCTCTGCTCCGTGCACCTCCGCCATGTTGCTTGCCGCCGTTTCCATCGGCCGGATTTGGACGGGCCCCACTTCCTCCTCTCTGCCCCGCTCTTCTTCTCTGTTTTGCACGCCTTGACGAATTGAGATATATTATATCTACTTAATTGATAAATGATTACATTTATGAGATATTTCATAGCAACACACGATCATTTCGGCTAACTAAACACGTGTGCGTAGGATTGTACCGTTTACATGGCCTGGTCGCATAATAAGCCCAGCGAAGCAAGCGACCAGGCGTATAGTTTCTTATAATCTTCATGAGGACTTATGCCTAGCAAATTAATAACTCCTGGCCAACGAATGGCCGTTTGAACTGGATCGAGCGCATGCGGCATGCATGGCATTCCCTTCACCGTCTCTCCTCCGGACGTCTTCCCCCACCGCCACCGCCCGAAACCTATCTCGATCATCAGACTAGGCTTTCACAAAATCTTTTTCGCGTGGACCTTCCAGGAAATAGCAAAATCATCGAAATACTACATCGGTTTCAAAATAGATGTTGATCTTGTCACAGTCAAACTTATAAATCTTGGACCACGAATGCAAATAGAAGTATTTAGGTTTGCCACACATAGTTGTCATTGGCTGGTTTATCATAAAAAATGTCCGAATCATTATGTATTTTTAAATAGTTTTCATTAACATATTGTTAACAAAAAGTAATGATCAAAAGTGTGTACCAGAGACATACTCTAACCAAACAAGATCTCACGCTCTGGAGCAAACATAATTCCTATTTGAACTAGGAACTAGGCAGGGCTTAGGTCATGTACAGTGAGGTTACATCAGCTGTTTATAGCCTCTGCCATGTAGGATTTAAGCTGACGTGGATGAAAGAGAATGAAGAGAGAGAAATATGCTATCTATAATCCTGTAGCCAACTGTATCACCAGAACCAAGAAAAGCATAAAATATTATGTGTTATGTACAATCCTGTAGCCAACTGTATCACCATAATCCATTGTATGAGCTGTCTACAGGTAATATGGAGAATTGATATAGACAGCAGCTGTCTGTTGTAACATCCCAAATCTGGGGTTTGTATTTCAAATGTATAAAAATGAGGAGAATTTAAAACTTTTGAATATACATTTGATTTCTAGAGCATTTGCATAATTTGTTCATTTGAAATTTTGAAAATTTAAGAAAAACATACAACTCAAATGGCAACTCCAAAGGAAAATAGAAAAAAATGATGATAATCCTTGGGAAATAATTTATTTAAATCTTATAATATTTATATTGAATAAATATATTTTTTCTCAAATTTTTGGGACTAAACTCAATTCACAGAAAATTCAAACTAAAATCAATGACATATCATAAGTTTGAATTTAATATAAGCAAATAAAATGTGAAAAGTAAGGTTTCAAAATTTTTATGGATACTAGGTCACCCTAAGAACATCCCTGAAATTTTTTAGAATTTATTTGCTATATTTTGTGGCTCGGTCAAACTAGAATCAAAAGAATTTGAAAGCAATGAAACCTCAGCACTGTTCATTAGACTCGGACATGACCAGTTACTGTTCCTCCGACCGAACCAGCTAATTGGACTTGACTCGGTCAATCCACGCCGTGTCGCTTGTCTCCCACTGACGAGGTGGGCCCGCTCTGTCAGCTCCGTCTCCCACCTCTGGCTGCTCGCGCAGAGCGTGTGCGCCACGTGGCCGCGCCGCTCTGCCACGCTCTGCCCTCGCGCTAGTAACGCCATGACTGCACCGCCCATGCCAACCAGTCCCTAAGCATC
Source organism: Hsuehochloa calcarea (assembly GCA_036346395.1). NCBI lineage: Eukaryota > Viridiplantae > Streptophyta > Magnoliopsida > Poales > Poaceae > Hsuehochloa > Hsuehochloa calcarea. The sequence goes on from JAYEVG010000073.1 coordinate 701,739, forward strand.
GCCAGTTCACGCCGCCTCCATTGCTGTCACTCACCCGAGCTAAAACCCCCTCCTGTTTTCGTTCCTCCTCACTTCTCTTTTCGGCCGAGGAGAAGGACGTTGGTTCTAGCTCCAGTCTCGAGTAAGTTTCAATCCAGTGCCTCCTATCTCTTCTACGTTCTATGCCGGTTCCATTTTGGCTAACCCTATCTCTTGTATTGTTGTGTAGCTCTCGGTTCTTCTTCGTACCCTCGACAGCTCTAGAGCGCGCCCCTAAGACCCTCCTTGTGCTAACCTCGTCTTCGGTGAGTATTAACCTAAACCTTGCACGTCATATCAAGTCTTTAGGAATGATATTGGGAACCCCTCAACCAATTTTGCCAATGTGTCACAGGAGCAGTGGCATTTTGAGGTTTCCTTTTTGCGGCCGAAGGACCCTAGTCTTCGTCTCCAGCTTCGGCTGGTAAGGCATTCCAGAATTCCCTCCGTTTGCGACATCTAAGCACCTCCCTTAAGCTTTCCCATCAGCTATTTGTCCCTCTCTGTACTCAGGGCGACCTCTCCTCGTGAAGCTGTAGCGCCGCCTTGGACTTTTGTCAACGACGAGCTACTCCGGCTATTCCCGACCTCCCTCCGATACTCAAGTAACCTTCCTGGGTCTCGTAGATGCTGTGGCACCCTCTTCCTTGGGCAAATGCACAGCCTTGCCTTGCTTGCACGGTTGCTGCATCAGCGCCACCGCCCCTCTCCGGCGCGCCACCGCTAGAGACCAACTCAGCCGTCGAGAGCACCACCAATAGGTGCGCAATACTATTGTGCATACGTCCATGCCCTTGGTTCGCGCCGCCGTGGCCGGAATCACCGGCGATACGCCGGCAAAAGCCGTGGCTCAGTTGTCGTACGCAGACCAGCACTGTAGCTATGCAATTAAGGGTTAATTCGGTTAATTAACTGCTAATGATTTCTTAGAAGTTAATGGCTGTCTTAAAAGATGTAATGTGTCTATTACATGTGGGACCGAGCACAATAATCAAGGGATAAATAACAGTTTAAAACTGAGATTGACATGTGGGCCCGAGAACTTAAGTGCACAGTTGTAGACCCGTGGACCGACCGTAAATCCTCGGTCCATGCACTGTGCTGTGGGCCGAGAGTATGACATGTGGACCCCACATGTGAGGCCACATTTAAATCAAAAGTTAAAAATGAAAAATGACACTATGCACTAGACCCCACATGTCAGCGACTGAGGCTAGATTCGGCTCGGTAAGAAAAGTTTTTAATGCTTTTATAAATTCTGAAAATGATTTATTGTTGAACTGAAAAATTAATTAACTTCAAAAATGCATAACTAATTCATTTAACTCCAAATCCAGTGAAACTAATTTTGGTAATTTTAATTTTTAATGAACTTTAATATGGAATAATTTTTGGACATGTTACTGTTCTATAAAAATTAGTTTTAATATTGCACTTGGAATAGGATTATTTTCACACTAGAAAATGATTTAACTTTAAAAATTCATACGAACTCCAAATGAGGAAAACCAAGTTATTCTAGAAATAACTATTTATTATCGGTCATGCCATCTCATTTTTATCCTCACCATATTTCTGTAAAATTTCGCCAAAAAGATAATTTTCAGATGAATAATCACATATTTCCAAAGGCCATAGCTCCCACATACAACCTCCAAATAGAATAATATTTATATCTAAATTCATATAAAATAATAATCTACCTACTGTGAAATTTTCATGCATTTTAGAGAACTTTTAATTTTTGGTTATATTTGGTGTTGTGTTCTTATTGGCTTTTCATATACAAACGTTAGACTACGAAGATCCAAATGGGTGCAATTGTGATCCTCTACAGCAGCAGGTTGGGTATCTTCAGCAAGGCATGCAGCCCACTTTGATCATATTGATGCTATTACTTTCGTTACAAAATATCTTGTTTACAACTTGTATGTATGCATGTTCTACTTGAATGACTATTTTGCATTAGAGGTTGTTATTCCTATTAGATGCATGAACTGTAGCAAATGTTTATCCCTTTCCACTAGCCCTAAGTTATTATTCCCGCTGATGTTAGTGCTGGGTGGATGCTATAGAGTCTATACATGTTTATGCGAGTCAATGCTTAGTCATGCTTAGATTCCGATAGAATTGGGAACAAATCATTTTATTATGATATGGCCAGCACCATGTGCTACATTAGTTTGAAAACAAAAAATACAAATAAAATGATTTAGACTTGGGCAAGTGGTTGGATGGTGTGTTGTTGGATGTATATATGTCTTGTCTCGGTCAACAAGGACCGAACATCTTGTTTCATCAAAACCAAGTATTATTACGTGCTAACACATGAGAGGGATATGAGATATCTCTTGACTTAGTACTTTGGCATGTGTTAGCTCTGGGTCTTATGGTGGCTGTTGTTCTGTTAAAAAAATATTCTGTTGTTGTTGGGTGTGTGGGATGGGTTCCGGGTTTAGGTTCCCTACTCCGAGGGGCATTGTAGTTGTCGAATGCTTTACCCATGAGGGGTAGTTGACCGAGGCTTTACGATGAATCCGACATAACGTATGTGTTTCCATTCATACGGGCAGCTCGTAGTTAATACATTATATTGGAAACGTCTCGTAGGACTTAGCCTTGCTGGCATACATAAAGAAGTGTGCTTTATCGCGTGGCAAAAGAGGCGGTTTGGCGTTTGTGTACATTGGTACACCCTTGCAGGGTATAAACTATTCGAATAGTCTTGTCTTAGATTATGGACACGCTTGGAATTGGATTTGCAGGAGTTAGACTTAACGTTTTGGAATTTTAACTTTAAAACTTGTTCAGGTGGCATTGAGAATGGTCTCATGCTATGTCTGTGAGCCGCAGGGCAGCCACCTGTTGTTGTTTAGATGTTGTCTAATATTGTTTACTCGTTGTTATTTAAAGTATCAAAATTTGTTGCTCACTTGCCATTTCAATCTACTACTTGTACTTCAAATGAAATGTTGCTTTATGCTGAAAATTGCACAGTGTAGTAGCCTTCCTTTGATATATGAATGCATCTAAATATTCTTTTGCTTGTAAGTCTTGCGAGTACAACTTTGTACTCAACCCGATTGATGCAAATTTAAGAGGGGGTTGATCCCCAAGGGATCGACTGTTGTGAGAATAACTTCGTTCAGGACAACGACTAGCTTGGAGGATTCTAGTCAGGTTGCCTTGTGGGTAAGGGCACACCGGTTGACTTTTCTTTTGGTGTCATCTTATGGCTATATTTTCGCTGCGTACTTAACTTTTATTATTGCTATTTGGTCGGTCGGCCGTATGTTTAAAAATTGAAGTTGTGTGATGACTTTTTTTGTAACCTTTTTGTTGTATGGCATTGATGTTGATATTGTTTTTGTGAACGGTGTGTGTATATCACTCTTGGGAGGTATACAATACATAGAGGCGGGATATTTGGTTTGTAATGCTAGGACCAATGGACGGTTAAGTATTACAAGTCAAATACCCTGGGTCCTCACACCTGTACCATTGTAAATACCCTAACAAAATTTTCAATTGAAATCGCCATAGCTCAGAAACTCCCGCTTCAATCGTATCTCTCAAGAAAGCTGCTATCTGTAGCAACTCTCCATATCACCTATAAACAACACTAAAGACAGCTCATATAATGGGATATGGTGATACAATCGACTATATAATTGTAAACAACACACAATCTTTAATACTTTTATTAGTTCTGATGATACAGTCGGCTATAGTATTGTAGACAATATATTTCTCTCTCGTCTATATCAATTTAAATCTTAAGTAGCAAAAACTATAGACAGATAATGTAAGTTAGTTGTACATGACTTCATGCCTTATTTGACACGCTGAAATTTCACTGAAACCAATTTAATTTTCACGTTAACCAAGTGAAATAGCTTGCGTTTCCAATTAAGCGGAGAGAGAGAGAGAGAGAGAGAGAGAGAGAGAGTTCCCAAACAAATTGGACAAGGGCAACCCATTCGGCCGGTGACACTGATTCCCCTTCAATTAAAAGCAGCCAAGAAGCCATCGGCCGGAGGGCAAAATCTCCTCCCCGATCGCGGACGCGCGCGCGTGGCCCGAATCTACCATAAAGATCCTTCGATCCCTTCCCTCCTCGTCGGTCACTCCCTGTAAGGCGGAATCCTGCGCCGAGGAGCAGTCCCCTCCGGAGGCGCCCGCCCCGATTTGCATGCCCGGAGACCGGAGCTCGCCGGAGTCGGAATGCCCTGGTGCCTACCGCCGCTTGGAATCCGGCCGCGGGTGCGCTCCTTCCTGCGCGACTACGACGCGCTCCAGTCCCTCTCCCTCGCCCTCATCTACCTCCAGGTGCGCGCGCATTCCTTGCCTGCCCGATCGGATCGGCATGCTCGGTTGCCGTGCTCTCAGGATCGGTTACTTTCTTCTTCTTCTTGTTGTTGTCGTTGTCCGTGATGGGGAATCTTGGGAGCGGATAAGAGGAGGAAGGAGATTTATGCGTGCTGTAATTTTGCTACCTTAGTGGTAATTGTGCGCGTTGCGGCGTTCTTGGGACCCCGGGTTTACGCAAATTTGTATAGTTTTTTTTAATGCTTGCAGCGTCAAAATATGCTGGCAAATTGAAGTTATTAGTTGAATGCGATTTAGGTGGTGCGCTTCAACTTCCATTCTTTCTTGTGCATAACGCAACCTTAGAAAGAGAAGTGAGGAGTTTTAGTTGAATCTAATGCTGGAGTCAAGTTTGAGCATACCACAATTCACTGCTTTAGTGACATTTGTGTGTCTTGGCTCTCTGGGCTGTGAGTTTGCCCAAGATTTTTTGCCCTTTTCTATTCCATTTGGTCAGGTCAATTTGTTCCTTGGATGGGCTTCAAAAATTCAATTCTTCTTTTTTATGCTTGATGGTAACCTTGGAAACAGGAAAAGGGCTGAAAGGAGATGACATAACTTGCTATTTACTTTTACTTTTTACTAGCTTTGTCATAATTTGGTCCTTGGTTCTTAGGACTTTAAATTTATCCGAATTCTGGTAGTTCTTTTGGTTTAATCCTTCTTGGATGGACTTCCAATTTTCTTCTTCTTTCTTTATCGGTGATTGCTATGTTGGAAATGGGAATGAGAGGAAGGGCGATAACTTGATGCTGGAATCAATTCTTAGTATGCTGCAGTTATAGCATCCTAGAGTTAATGATGTGCCTTGCTTCTTGCCAGAATCAACGTCCATGCTTTAGAAGCAAGGTTACTTGCTTCTGGCCTTCTTAGACTGAGAATTAGCACAAAGTGTCCACGTTCGAGCAGTTCTTGATGGTTTCATTGGTTAGCAATTAGTTTTGGCCTAGTACGATCTAGATGACCTTCATGATTCGACTATTTTTTGATTCGTTGTAGCAGCCTAGAAAATGGTAACAAGAAGAACGAAGATAACTTTGTGCTGGAATCAGACGAGCGCTTTAATTTTACTGTCACACTATCATTAGTGATAATTATGCCTTGGTTAAGGTATTGCAATTTTCTTCTTCTGAATTTGGGCAGTTTTTTGTCTTCCTGATGCTTACAATGTTGGAAACAAGTTAGTTTTGAACTTTTAATCGAGTGTGACTTAGTGAGTCTTGTAGACATTATTGTGTTGAATCTTTGATCAGGTTTGGTAAAAGAACAAGGCAAAACTGGTCCACTTCAAATGTCGTGACACTTGAATCATGGTTTTACATTCAGCATGCTTATCCTAATTTATACTTAGGGTTCGTGCCTTATGTTCAGTTCTTTTGATTTTTATGTAATTTTAATGCTTATAATGTGAAAATGAGTTGTTACTTAGCAGAAAAATCGAATTTACTTCAAACTAAGGTATTCACTTGCATAGTTTTTTCTTCAAATTTTTAGATTGGTTGTGCGCTGGTTGGATCTCTTGGGGCACTGTTCAACGGGGTTCTTGTGATCAACCTGGTGATAGGGCTGTTTGCTGTTGTTGCAATTGAGAGTAGTAGTCAGAGACTTGGACGGACATATGCTGTCCTTCTCTTCTTCGCTATCGTCCTTGATGTTTCTTGGTTTATACTCTTCTCACATGCTATATGGTATGTCTTCTGCAACCACTGTCTTTCAGTTTAATAATCTAATTTTCCTTTCTGTATTGTGAATGCAGACATCTGTGCAAATAGAAAAAATCATGATAGTCTGCATAATAAATAGACTAGTGACTTTAGGTGATATTGATTTTTGTTTGATGGCTTCATAAAATTTAATGAAATGGAGAACTGATGCAAAATAACTGTCAAGTCAAACCACTCTGGGCAAGTTTTAATGCCTTTTTTTGGAGCCCACCAATCCGAATGATATCAATCTGTTGAAGGTTCAGGGAAACCCTTGTATGATGTCAATCTGTTGAAGGTTCAGGGAAACCCTTGTTTCTTGAAACTTGTTTTGATTGATGACTCCCATTTTGTGCCTAATTGAGAGGAAATTGCCGGAGTGGGTTTGTGCGTTCTTCTTTCAGTAGGGCACACTATTTCTTCTTTCACAGGTAAAGTTAATTTCAGTTTTTGCTGCATTGTGAATACTGTATAATATACGATTTGTCAATGAATTTTCATCTAATAAGTACCTATGCGGGCTTTGTTTCTTCTATCATCCCATTTCTAATGTTTATGAAATGTCAGACTTAGAATAATAACTGCATAAGTCATTTGGTATGTCTGCGCTATTGGATGAATACAGAAATATTTGCTAGCACACTTTCTTTTTTGGTAACTGGGAGATTATTCATTCCGTCCAACAAAAAGGGAAAATATTCTAAAATTATAATTTATGCAGGAATATTACTCCTGATGAGAAGTATGGTCAACCTTTTGTTTTCTCACTCAGACTAGCATTGTGGATGCAAATTATTGGGTTTTCAGTGAGGTTCTTGTCTTCATTCATATGGATCCAGATGTATAGGTTAGGGATCTCATCCAGCACCCCAACATATTATGAAGCAAATTATGATGCAAGAAATAGTTTCTTGAGCCCCAGATCTAATTCAGTTAGACGGAGCTCCATGGCTGATGATATATTGGGTGGTTCTATATACGACCCTTCCTACTATTCTTCACTTTTTGAGGACGTTCGAAACAATGCATGCAATCATCAGGTATTCCCTTCTCATTTATGTTACATCTTTCCTTGTGTGTATTTGCTTGAACAAGTACCAAAGAGATAATTGGAGGGTATAACATATCTTTTTTTTTAGTTTTTCTGGTATGGTTGACCTTCCTTTTTAATTCATTTCGCATTGCATTTTCATATAAACAGCTCTTCTCTTTGCTAAGACATTCACATCATAGTTTTAAGATAAGATCATAAATGTTTGTGTACACTTTTGGCTTGATTCTACATTTTCCCGCTTTGCAGCTAACATAGTATTCCCCAACTTCGAGTATTCTCAATCTATAACATTTAGCATTTAGCTGTTGATGATTGAACTTTATAATATTATCAGCTTCTCAAGAATTAACCATATATAGTTCATCAATTTTTCAAAATACAATTGGTAACTTTGAAATCATTAGAAAGCTTAGCATGGATTATTTCTCCAGTTAGATTGTTTTCCCATGGGATAGAGGGGGATTCCATCTGGACACTAAATTTCTGTCAGGAATATTTTTCCTAGTACCCAAACAAGGCTCAAAACAATTGTTAATCCTAGATTCCTAGTTATGTGATGGTTATATTGATATCCTTTTGTTATGGGTATACTAAATTGAAGATGGTAAAGTTTGACCTAGTTGTTAATCTAGGTTGAAGATTACCTCAGATTTTGTGTCACGCAATGGATGGACTGCAAGAACTACACATTTGTTTCTGTTAGAATTAATTGCTATTTACTGTAATCCCCTAGTTACTTGTGTAATCCTCGCTAGTCGTGTGGGTTAATACCCGGTGGCCCTTGGGACTCTACCGCCCTTGGGCTACCCTCCTCCAATCTATTTATATGTAACACCTCTGTAATCTTATCATGAAGTAATCTAAGCCTGTTAGGTTATTGTCTATCATGGTATCAGACTAAACAACGATCCATCTGCTTCCGCTCCCATCCCACCCCGATCCCGGCCGTCGCGCGCGCGCCCTTCTGCTGCTGCGTGCGCCCATGGCCGCCTCCGGCTCCTCCACAGTGGCTACCGCGGCCAAGCTCCGCGACGAAGCCCTCTCTGCTGCTAAGCGCCTGGAGGACGAGGCCTCCTCTCTGCGCACCACCAACACAGAGCGCAGCCAGCAGCTCGCGGAGGAAGCTGCTCTTCTCAAGTCTGCCGCCGCCGCCCAGGAGCGTGTCCGCGCCGCTGCTGACGCTCTTGACAAAGAGCGCGCACAGGCCGATGCCCTGGAGCAGCAGGCCGCGGCCCTCCGGGATCACCTCCGCACCGAGTTTCAGGACGATGCCGACGTTCACGAGAATGACGACGTTCGCTTCGCTTCCTCAAGCCGCGCCATCGCCCACCTCCACGATCAAGCTGCTGCCGCCCGAACATCAAGAACTTAATTCCAATAGTTCTTGATCTTCAATCCTCCAACTATTCCAAGTTGCGCGCCACGTCCTCCTCATCCTCGGCCGCCGCCTTGAAGGATCACGTCCTCGAACGACTCCCGCCTACGATCCGGCGTGGTCGCGCATGGGATCGTGGTCGCCCTCTCCGGCTTTTCAACACCATCTCGCCGACCTCCGGATGTCATCCACGAGCACGACGGCCTCCGCCCGGCAAGATGGCTCGGAATCGAGCAGCGAGTTCCTCAACAATCGCGAGTCCCGCGCCATGCTCTTCGACGAAGTTCGCGCTCTCGCCAAGGTGCCTCTCCATCGACGACATCGCCGCAAGATGAAGAGCATGGCGGATGCCCTTGCCGACCTCGGCGAGCCCATCCAGACCGAACTCGCGCCAACGCTCATGGGTCTCAATGAACGCTTCGGTTCATGTCGACTTGTCACCCGCCAGAGGCCGCTCCGTCGCCGCCGATGTTCGTCCGACCTCCGCTTGGCCGAGCTCAACATGGGGACGCCTCTGCCTCCTTCGGCTCTTGTCGCGCCGCCCACTAAGCCGCCTACTCGCGTCATCACTGCGCTGCGCCTGCGTACCCTCATCAGCCGCTGCCATCGATCGCTGGCCGACCTTTTCGCTGGCAACATGCGGCCGACGCCGTTGCGGGCGCGGGCTCGCGCGCTCCATGGCGCTCGCAGAGCCGCACCTCGCGCCGCACCACCACACCACGATGGCCGCCACTACTCAACCCGTGGACCGCTCTATCCACATGTGGCGGGATCCACCGCCGTGAGCTCGTCACGATGGCCGCCCCCACCACGCGCATCCGGCCTACATCTCGCGGAAGAGCTCGATGGCGGCGTGTACACTGCGTACTCGCGCTCCACCGCCGGCCGGGACCTACTACCGCACCACCTCAGCACCTCCCGCTGGGCGCCATGGACGCCGAGGGCCTTGCCCGCTTTTCAAGACCGCTCTCTCACCCCACCACCGAGTTCCTGGTCGGGTGATCGACTCAGTGCCTCCTCCCACATCACCGCCTACCCCGTATGGTCACCGACGCCATCCTCTTCATTTCCTTCCTCCATTGTCGAGGTAACGGTGCCACCCTTCCCGTCATTCGCACCGGTTACTCTGTCCTTCCCGACCCTTTCGCCTCGATAATGTCCTTGTCGCCTCGACATCATCAAATCTCCTTTCATTAGAAAATTTACTATCGACAATTTCGCTTCGCTGAGTTTGACCTCTTGGTGTTTTCAGAAGGATCTCCGCATCGAACACCTCCTCGATGTAACAAAGACGGGCCACTTTACACCCTACACCGCCTTCATCCACCATCGCTCCGCGCTCTTGTCGCCACTCCTTCCCCGACTACCGCACAGCGCCTTGGTCACCTTAAGGCCACTCTTCGAACCTCGCCAGCCTTCCTCCATTGTCTGCAAAGCAAGCTCGGTTGACTCCTCCGCCACGCTCGCCGCCTGGGCATCATATTCGCCTCCCTTTACTACTTCCCTGTCTCAGAGCATCCAAGAATTTTGATTTAATCCATTGTGACTGTGGACATCTCCTGTTGTCAGTGTCTCTGGTTTCCAATATTATTTAGTTATTCTTGACGATTGCTCCCATTTTCTATGGACTTTTCCCTTCGCGTTAAGTCCGATGCTTTCCCACAATTTCTAATTTCTTCGCCATGTGTCTACTCAATTCTACCGCACCATCAAATCACCCAATGTGACAACGGTCGAGAGTTTGACAACTCCACCTCTCGTGCTTTCTTTCTTGCTCACGCACCACCCTCCGCATGTCGTGCCCCTATACCAACCAGCAAAATTGGAAAGCCGAACGCATGATCCGCACCGTCAACGTCACACGAACCCTCCTCTTCCAGCTTCCATGCCCCTCATCGGGCCGATGCTCTAGCCACCGCCACCTATCTCATCAATCGCCTCCCTACCAAAACACTAAATATGAGCACTCCTTTCTTCGCCTCCATGGCACCCTCCTTCCTATCATGATCTTCGAGCTTTCGGGTGCACTGCTATCCCAACCTCTCTCGCCACCACTCCTCACAAGCTTGCCCCTGCTCCACTCTCATGCGTTTCTTGGTTATTCACCGGATCACAAGGGCTACGGTGCCTCGACCTCCACACCAACCGCGTCATCATTTCCCGCCACGTTGTCTTCGACGAGACAACGTTCCTTTCTCCCACAAATGGCCATCCCCACCCCGCAGAACTTGATTTTCTAATCGACGATGACACTATTCCAAAGTGTCCCTCTTCCTGCAGTACACCCGAGTCATGGCCCTTGCCACCACCTCCCCGACGCTGGCGTCTCTCTCGGTAGGTGCCTCTGGTACCATCGCTGCCCATGTGGGCACGCCGCGCCAAGGGCTCCTCCCGCTTCCCACCCTCGGCGTCGCCCACAAGATCTCGGTCTGCCGGCGCCTCCACTCCAGCGCCGGCAGTTGTCGAGGGGTCCCCACCGCCTTCGATCAGCGCCTGTGCGGCCTTCCCGCTCCACCCATCATTCACGCCTACAGCAGCGTGCCCCGCCTCGCTCCCGCCCCGCCCCGCCCCGGCGCCGGCAGGCTCCTCTCGACGCTCCAAAGATGGTCCCTCTCCACCTCGCTATGTCAAGAGCGATCCTCCTTCTCGCTGGTGCTGTTCATTCCGCCGGCCGCCAACTCCCATGGCATGGCGACCGTGGAAAGACAGGTACGGCACCTCGCTTCGCCTTGCATACAGAGGCATTGTCTCCACTACCGCGGTCATGCCGTGATGCTCTTGCTGATCCTCATTGGCGCCGAGCCATGGAAGACGAGTATGCACCTTCAGACAACCACACTTGGGACCTCGCCCCCGCCTCGCCAAGGCCAACGTGGTTACCGCAAATGGATTTTCAAACACAAGTTCCATGCCGATGGCTCATTGGAGAGATACAAGGCTCGTTGGGTTCTTCGGGGGTTCACTCAACGCCCCGGTGTTGATTATGATGAAACCTTCAGCCCGGTTGTCAAGCCACCATCGTCGCGACAATCATCACGGTGGCACACTCCGTGGATTGGCCGATACATCGCCTAGATGTGAAGAACGCTTTTACACGGAACACTTTCGAGACAAGATATCGCTCTCACCATCGGGTTCGCCGATCCTCGCTCTCCCGATCATGTCCGCAGACTCAACAAATCCCTCTACGGCTTGAAGCAAGCCCCGCTGGCCCGGTATACCGGTTTGCCTCCTTCTCGATCTCACTGATTCATCAAGCCAAGTCGACACATCTCTTCATATACACCGCGCACCGAGACGATCTACTTGCTCTTATATGTGGATGACATTGTCCTTACGGCCGTCTCGCAGCCTCCTTCACCGTGTCATTGCCGCATTAAAAAGGAGTTCTCCATGAATGATCTTGGACCCTGCATCACTTTCTGCATTGCGTCATTCGGCCACAGGATTCTATTCTCCTTTCACAGCGTCAAGACACACCGGATATACTTGCTCGCCATGGCATGAGTGATCGCAAGCCTTGCCCCACTCCATTGACACTTGTGCAAAAGTACCACCGGTGATCTGGCCGTCTGTCGATCCCATCGCTTATCGCAGCCTTGTGGGTGCCTCCAAGACTCACCTTCACTAGGCCCGACATTGCTTATCTTCGTCCAACAAGTGTGCCTTCATATGCATGATCCTCGAGAAACTCATCTTGTCGCCGCCAAGAGGATCCTTCGCTACCTTCGTGGTACCTCACCATGGTCCGGTCATTCCCGAACGGCCCCGACACGCCTCCGTGTACACCGACGCCGATTGGCCGGGTTGTCCGGACACCGCCGCTTCCACCTCGGCCACGCCGCCTTCCTGGGGCACTCGATCTCCTGGTCATCCAAGCGGCAACCATCGCCTCTCCGGCCCGTCGAGGCGAGACACGGGTCATTGTTAACGGCGCCGCCAAGCCTCTTGGCTGCGGCAATCGCTCCAGAACTTCTCCATCCTCGGACTCGCTGTCTCATCTATGCGACAATGTCAGCGCCGTCTACCTCTCCACCAACCCCATTCAACATCAGCGCACCAAGCACGTGGAAATCGATCTTCACTTCGTCCGTGAACGAGTCGCCATGGGTGCTGTCCGGGTTCTTCATGTGCCCACCACGTCGCAGTCACGATGTCTTCACCAAGGGCTCCTTCCCGTGTCTTCATGGATTTTCGCCCATCAACGTTCGCTCCACCGACGATCCGATCGCTGGGGTGTTAGAATTAATTGCTATTTCTTGTAATCCCCTAGTTACTTGTGTAATCCCTCGCTAGTCGTCTGCCGGGTTAATACCAGGTGGCCCCTTGGGACTCTACCCCTTGGGCTACCCTCCTCCAATCTATTTATATGTAACACCTCTGTAATCTTATCATGAAGTAATCTAAGCCTGTTAGGTTATTGTCTATCAGTTTCATCTACCCTACTTTTCTGCACCTTTTTGTCCTGACAATTTTTTTTCTCTGACCTCGTTATCTAGCATTCTTTGTTGGTTGGCTGTTTTAAACACGACGTTGAGTAATTTTTTTGTCATACATCTACTCAGATTGAAGTTCTTTAAATTTATGTCTCTCATAGCTTTCAAGGTATTGGATGCATTTTGCATGAGGAATGTCTTGTAGCCTTCTGAAAGAAAGGGAAAAGGGGCATGCCTAGGACACAGCACTCAGTTGTTAACTCATTTATTAATGCTGCAAGTCTGTGTCAAGTGTCAACATTGCCAGAAGCATAGAGTGTGTGAATTTACAAAGAACTCCTCTGTTTGCAGGGAGATAGACAAAGTGGCAGTAATGATAGCGGGTCAACATCTGCAGGCCAATCTCCACGACTTAAATCTTTCGCTAGTAGATCTTTTCTGGCTAGTGATGTAAGTGATTCCCAGTTAGTGCAATTATAATATAACAAGTTCATTTCTACACATCCCATCATTTTGTCAAAAATCCTGGCCATATGTGCTTGTTAGCAAATAGCAGTAGCCTTATTTCACTGTCTCATTTAAGTTGAAGATTGACTCTATGAATGCATGAAGGTTCTACATATCTTGAACACTATCATGAGTCATGACCGCTCATTAAGTCATTATAGTAGTTTGGAACCATAATTATGGGCTATGATGCCATGGGTCCCCGGTGCCTCTCTTCAGTTGGTTTCATTGGTTTTTGGATATTCAGTTCTAAGTATCATGTGTTAGAGTAGGACTCTAGAATAAGATATTATTTGGTTTCCTTATCTGTAACCTTCCTTTGTACTCCCTATATATTGGCCATTGGCCCCCTTGAATACATGCACATTATTCGTAACATGGTATCAGAGCTTAGGGTTACCTAGCTCTCCTTCCGCTGCCATTCGGCGCTGCCACATCCGGCTTCGTGGTCGCCCGAGCCTGTCATCGCCGGGCCGCCCGCCGCCTCGCTTAAGCCGCTGTCGCCGCGCGCTGCTGCGAGATCACAGTCATTGGGCCGCTCTCGACGCCTACCACCGCAGATCTCTTCTCCGGCCGCCGTCATTGTCGTCATTGTTGCCGCCGCCAAGCCGCAACTCACTGGTGCGTCGCTGCTCCCTGGGGCCATCGCCGTCGCCGCCTCATCCCCGGCCGCCGTCGCCGTTGGGAACTAGGGTTCCCTAACCCTAGTCACGTGTGGCCGCCCCGAGTGGCATCCACACCGAGTCGCTCGCCAAAGAAGATCGCCGGTCGCCGTCGACGCCGTGTCGCTGCTCATCGCCAGTCGTCGCCGCCACTCTAGCAGCAGCAGGGGGGAACCCTAGTTCCCCCCGCGTGCGTCGTGGAATAGCAGGCCGAAGCGTTCGGACGGTCGACCGACCCTTTTAAAAGATTCGGCCCACTGTGTAAAAAAAAAGAAAGAAAAAAAGAAAAGAAAAAGAAAAAGAGAGATACGTCGCTCTAACCGCCGCACCGTCCAGCGCCACCTGTTAGACTTCGTTGCCTTGGTCGCCGCGCCGTCCAGCGTCGCCTACCGATGGCGTCCGTTCAATCTGCTGCGATTCCATTCTCGGGAACAAAGCTTAATGGAACGAACTACAGGTTGTGGTCTTCACTCATGGAGATCACACTCGATGGTCTTCGTGATCCGGGACATATTATCGGTACTGACCTTTGCCCGCCACGGTTCACCTCCTCCCGAGACAAATTTACTTCTACATCTCCTACAGATGATGAGGCCGACAAGGAGGCAGACACCGCCGCTGCTTCTGATGCTGCTGATGAGGCTTATCAATATGCCATAGATGTTTTTGAGCGCTGGTGTGCTGATGAGGCCCGTGTTAGAGCCATCCTGGTGGTCAGCGTTGACGACTCCATCCAGCCAGACATTGTTGGTCTATGTGCCGCTCGTCAGATCTGGGAGTACTTGCGTGAGCGATACCAGCAGAGCAGCGATGCTCAATTCTCTTCACCGGCGTGAGTTGAGACGCCGCCGAGAGGACTCTCCGTCGACGATTTCTTCCGAGCCCCGGTCGGTCTCGGCGCGCCACTAGATGAGTTGGCTTCTCCGCTCGCCAGCGTGTCATAAAGTGCATATGATCGTGATCGCTTTCGTCTTTATGATTTCGTCTCGCATCTTCGCTTAGAGTTTGAGCTCGCTGTGGCTCAACTGCCGAGCCGCTCACCACGATCGATACCATCGAGGCTCTTCGACGCTTCGCGGCCGAGGAGCTTCGCGCGGGTTAGCGGCCACGACTTGTTCCGGCCAGATGGCTATCTCTTCTTCGACTACACCGTGGTTTCGCCCGACTACGATTCCTTCTCGTGTGTCTATTTCGCTCTGCTTTTGCACCAACTGGGGTTCAGTGCAATTATTGCAAGAACTTCGAGCACGACTATCAGCGTTGTGCGGTGCGGAAAAAGCAGAACAAGGCACGTGGAGGTCCACGCTCCAAGGGAGGGCATGGAGGCCCTTCCTCGACTGGAGGACATACCAAGACGTCAGATCTTATCACGAGGTGACTCGCTCGCAGCCTCTGTCGAGCTCTACTTCCAGCTCTCTCACAACTAGGGATGGCATCCGCGCGGCAAGTGCACGGGTAGTGCTCGCCCATACCCATACCCGCGACCCCAATTTCCCCCCACGAGCATGCCCGCGAAGGACAACAGGCGAAGAATCTCGCCCATACCCGTCGCCCGCGGGCATGCCCGTTTACTCGCGAACAATGCACCGCCGTCCGTGGGTACCCATCGCCCACGAGCATACTCATCAGTCATCACACACAAACAATGTATACATCAAGTTCATTTCAATTCACATTAATAGTGCATCACACATTCAATAACTAATAAAATTCATCACAATTCACTCATCAAGTTCAACAAATAAAAAGAAAATACAAACTGCGGTTCCACATCACACATAGTTCCTCACACATAAACAAATTAAGTTTGCAACAAGGGTAGAACATATGAAAATGGTTCAATCAGAGTCGACGATCGAGATTGAACAACAATCTTTAATCTCCTCTTCAATGTCTTCAAGGCATGTCCATAAACCCTCAACTCCTCCTTCACCTGAAAAGTAAACATTGCATTACATCACTAGTTTGCAGTCACATAGAAAATTCAAAATATTTACATCACTAGTTGCATTGCATACCTTTAAGGTCATTCCGAAGTCAGCTTTGTGAGCACATCAATGCCTCCAATATAGTGGAGTGACGATTGCGATGTTCACTTAGCACTCTACCACTAGTGCTAAAAGCTGATTCAGAAGCTACTGTTGTTATTGGAATAGCCAAGATATCACGAGCAATCATCCGCAATGTAGGATAACGTGTCCCAGCCACCTTCCACCAACCCAGTATATCAAATTCGTCATTTGTGCAAGGAAGAGTTTCTTCTTCCAAATAGCGATCTAGCTCACTTTTGGTCTTTACTACACCGGTACTTTTCTTACTAGCAGCTAGTGTTTTAAATATTGAAAGCACCTCATTAGCACCAGTTGCAACACTAGTACTAGAAGATGTAGCCATACCCTCTTCTCCACCATGCAATTGGTACTCATTCATCAACTCACACAAGCAATTATAACTCTTTGTAACATTCTCTTCAGAATTTTCTTCGCCAAAGAGAGCAATATAGCATGCATGTAACATTGTCATTTTTCCACGTGGATCCAGAATAATAGCAATAGCTATCAAACCATGAATATCAGACCAGTACTTGTCAAAAAATTTTATCATCTCAACAGACATAGCCTCAATTATTGGATCTGCACATCCTAACCATTTATTCATATACATTTTGACCTCACATATCTTTGGAAAGAATATGTTAGCTGTTACATATTTAGTTCCAGAAAACATTTTAGTGAGTTCATAGAAAATGCTTAATTTTTTTACAAACAGTTGAGGCAAAATTCCAATCAGCAGCTGTTGGTGCACAAATAAACTGCATATCAAGTTGCTTCAATCTCTCAAAGACTTTCTTATAGGGAATAGTAGTACTAAGCATAACATAGGTTGAATTCTATCTAGTTTTGCAATCAAGACCAATCTTTTTAGTTATTTCAACCTTAACAAACCGAGCTGCTTTTCACAAATTTTTCTTACCTCTTTGGTGTAGCTGTCCAATAGGAAACACTATCACGTACTCTCTTAATGCTATGCTCCATGACACTCAATCCATCTTTCACAATTAAGTTAAGAATATGTGCACAACAACGCATATGTAGCATCTTTCCATCCAATAGACCAACCTTTCTCTCTATTGCTTCAATCAATTTATCATTTGTTGAGCAATTGTCCAAGGTCAAAGTAGATAGTTTACAATCAAGATTCCAATTCTTCAGACTTTTATATAGCGCTTCACAAATAACCTCTGCTGTATGTGGGCATGGCACATATATAAACCTACATGGTTCAGCATAGCAAGAAGAATAGTATTTCAATATAGCAAGAAGATTAATATTTCAATATAACAAGAAGATTAATATTTCAATATAGCAATCACCTCAAAATGCAGCTTCTAAGCTTCCAAGAGTCATCAACAAAATGTCCTGTTACTGCCATGTAGCCTCTCTTTTGCCTCTCTTTTGATTATCAGCTGTCCAAAGGTCAGTTGTAACAGCAACACGACAACTGCTTTTATCCAAGTAATTGATTGCTCTCTTCCTCTCTAAATCATAATGATCCAAGATATCCTTTCTAATAGTATTTCGAGTGACCATTTTAAATAAAGGTTGCAGTGCACTAACAAATTTACGAAACCCATGGTGATCAACAATAGACAGTGGGTACTCATACAGAATAATCATGGAATAGAGAGCTTTCCTAGCAACTTCTTGATCAAAGATATAGTTCTCTACAGTTACTTGCCTATGTTCAGAAGATCCTCAAACTAGTTTGTACCTTCCCTTGCCTCTTCCGATAGATGCAAACCTTCAGATGCTCATGTAGATGTTTAATACCATTCTTCGTTTCTGCCGAAAGGTACTTGCTACACCAAATGCACTTTGCCTTCCAAGCACCCATCACTTTTAGTCTTGTAAATTCATTCCAAACAGGTGAAGTGAGTTTCCTCTTTGTGCCACGAGAGTTTTCCTCTTGTGCATCTGCATCTTCAGCATGTTGTTCTTCAACTTGTGGTTCAGCTTCAGATCCTACTTGCTAATCACGGAGTATTGAGCCTTGGGAAGATTGCCCGTGTTGGCTACTACTTCCCGGAGTCGCCATCTAAGAGTTGGAATTGGTGAAAATTGTGAGTTCATCAAGCTAGTGGCCATAATTGCGGCATTAGGCAGTTAGTAGTGTTGTTTTCCCAAATGGAAAAAGAGGCAGTTAACTCACTGAATGCTACTTGCGTAATAGTAGTGTTGTTTTCAGAAATAGCTCATAAAATAGTGGCCAT
The DNA here is from genome assembly GCA_036346395.1 of Hsuehochloa calcarea. NCBI lineage: Eukaryota > Viridiplantae > Streptophyta > Magnoliopsida > Poales > Poaceae > Hsuehochloa > Hsuehochloa calcarea. Next base: position 720,132 of record JAYEVG010000073.1, read on the forward strand.
AATTGTGGCATGAAGGAAGATGGGCAAACACAATCACATGAACAAAATGATCTTGTCATATAGGGTGTAAATATATAAATTCTAATGCTAGCCATACTAATATAAGCACATGCCAACTGTTGAAGTAACAGACACAAGAATGCACTCATAAGTTCTGTCATATCTGGCAAGCTCAAGAAACCACTGTAATGCCAACTATCACAGCTGCATCAGTAGGAACATCAAACATGACAATGTGACCAAGTACAGAAATCACAGCTGCATCGGTATTACTTTCAAGTGACCACTGTATCACAGCTGCATTTATAGGAACATCAAACATGACAAACATGACAATGCTTTCAAGTGAACTATCACAGCTGCATCAGTAGGAACATCAAACATGACAATGTGACCAAGTACAGACTAAAGGAAAGGCGTTAAACAGCCAGCCAGCCACACATACCACCAATAACTTCTGTAGTATCGACTCTACGTCTTCAACTACATATCCAGCCTGCAAAACGCTGCCAAGTTCAGTTTTGTTTGTTTTTTTCCTTTCTGACAATCACTTTCTAACTTAAGTACATATATCCAGTTTTACCGTGTAGAGATTTCCTTCTATCACTGCAATTATGATTGCCACAACATATGAATATGATAAAGTGCAAGAACAAAATCATAGAGAAAAATGCCAGTTCACCACCATATCTGGATCTGGATGTGCAAGATCACAACCATAGTACCAAACCTGGAGTTCACGCCGGGAGGAGGGCGGCCGGGAGGGGGACGGCCGGGAGGAGTGGAGGGCGACGGCTGAGAGGGCGGTGGGAGGGCGGCCGAAAGGGGGACGGCCGGGAGATCTGGAGGGGACGGCCGAGAGGCGGCACGGGAGGGACGGCGACGGCAGCGCGGTGGCCGGTGGGCGATGGGAGGCGGCGGACCGGAGAAGCGGCCGGGAGGAGATCCGAGGGACGACCGAGAGGCGACGGCCGGGAGGAGACGGCGACAGAGGCGCGGTGGGCGGTGGGCGATGGGAGGCGACGGCGGGAGGGAACGGCGGTCGGGAGGGACGGTCCGGCCGAGGGGGACGGCCGGCTGGGAGATCCGACACCGGGCGTGGAGGCGATGGGAGATCGAGACGAGACTCGCGAGTCGCAAGGAGAAGAGACTCGCGAGAGACCTGAGGCGGAGGCGGTTGGGAGTGGGACTCGGAGTTAGGGAGCCGGGAGGCGGTGGGAGGTGGGAGTGGGAGATTGGAGGCGCTAGCCGGGAGCCTGGGAGTTAGGGTTTTGCATTTATATGGTGTGGATACCTACGGTCCCACCTATAAGTGTATATGACGGGTAAATGGGTGAAACAGGTACGGGTGGAGCTTACCCATGCCCGCGCCTGTTTACCTGATGGGTAAGTTTTTTTTGCCCGTTTTTATACCCGTGGGCAAAGAAAGACGCCCATACCCACCCATTAGGTATTCGCCCGGTACATGGGTAATCGGGCACAATTGCCATCCCTACTCACAACTCAGCAGGTTCTGCTAGTCTAGCTCAGACGTCTCCTCTAGGTACCTTTTGGGTTCTAGATTCTGGTGCCTCTTTCCACATGACACCAAATTCCATATCTCTCACTTTAGTTGGACCTCCTGTTTTTCCCATCTGCTCGCACAGACGGTGGTACTACTCCTCGTCATCATTTGTCAGGCACTCTTTTGTTCATTGATTTTTTCTGCTCCATTGCTTCCCATGTTCCCGACTTACTATGCGCCTTTTCTCGGTGGGTCACCACCGATCTCTTTGTAGGGTTGGTTTTGACTCTCACACTTGTTTCATTCAGGATCGATGCATGGGACGATACTTGAACCCACCGTGCCGTAGGGATCGTTAGGTCTCTACATCCTTGATCGCCTACATCTTCCGTCCACTTCGATTGCTCTGCCACCCCTACGTCTACTTCCCCGCCATCGCCGCCACTCTGGCGAATTTGCACAGTGGCATCACCGTTTAGGTCACTTGTGTGGTTCCCGCATATCTTCATTAGTTCGTCAGGGTGTTCTTGGACGTGTTACTGTTGACACGACCATATTTTGTCGTGGTTGTGTGTCGGGTAGCGGCTACAACTTATCATTTTACTGAGTCCTTGTCTTCTCGTCCTTTTGACTTAGTTCATTCCGATGTATGGGGACCTGCACCTATTGTCTCTAAAGGCGGGCATAAATCTTATGTTATCTTCATTGATGATTATTCTCGTTTTACATGGATTTTTCCTATCTCTAATCGTGGTAAGTTCCTTGCGATCTATCGTAGCTTTGCAATGATGGTTCGTACTCAGTTTGATTCTGCCATTCGTATTTTTCGCTGTGATTCTGCTGGCGAGTACTGTTCTGGTGCTTTTCGATAGTTTCTTTCTGAGCAGGGCACTCTTTACCGGTCTTCTTGTCCTGGTGCTCATGCTCAGAATGGGGTTGTTGAGCGCAAACATCGTCATCTGATTGAGACTGCTCGCACTCTTCTTCTTGCCTCATGTTCCACCACGCCTGGCCGAGGTCGCTTTACTGTTGCATATCTCATCAATATGCGACTTTCCACCGCTCTTAAGGGTGTCACCCTATAGAGCGCTCTCTACTCGAGCCTCCAAAGACACTCACCTTCGTATTTTTGGTTGTACTTGTTTTGTTCTGCTGCAGCCTCGTGAGCGCACTAAACTATCGGCCCAGTCAGTTGAGTGTGTTTCTTGGTTATAGTTCTGAGCATAAGGGTTATCACTGCTGGGATCCTTCTGCACGACGGATCAAGATTTCATGAGACGTTGTCTTTGACGAATCTTGACCTTTCTTCTATCGAGATTTGGCTTCTTCTCCTGTTTCCACTGTTGAGTCGATTTCATGGTTGACTCTTTCGGACTCTTCACCCATTTCTCCACTATCACAGTCTTTCCCTGGTTTGCCTCCAGTGGTTCCTTCGCATCCGCCGCCGGTGGTGTCTCCTACAAAGACTGCCTCTCGGTTCCCATAGCACCATCATCTCGTTTCTCTGGTGTTCACTACTCCAGACGTCCTCGTCCTTCACCAGTCTCCTCTAATGGTATCTTGCCGATACCCACATCTGATCCTCCTGGTGATGCTCCTCCTTACATCCTTCGTGACTGGGCATCCCTTCGACCTCCTGATCGCCTTGGATTTGCTCCAATAGCTCATGCTCTCTCTGTCACTGAGCCTAGTTCTTATCATGAGGTTGCTCCTTATTCTGAGTGGCAGCTTGCTATGGCAGAAGAGTTGATGCTCTTCAGCGTACGAAGACTTAGGATATTGTACCGGCCCCTATGCACGCTCGTCCGATCACGTGCAAGTGGGTGTACAAGATTAAGACCCAGTCTAATGGTACTATTGAGCGCTGCAAGGCTCGCCTTGTGGCCCGCGGTTTTCAGCAGGCATATGGTCGGGACTACGATGAGACTTTTGCCCCTGTTGCTCATATGACCACTGTTCGCCGGTGGTCTATCTCTCAGCTGGATGTTAAGAATTCTTTTTCTTAATGGTGTTTTGCATGAGGAGGTCTACATGCAGCCACCACCTGGGTATTCTGTTCCTGATCCGTCTGTCGTCTTTGTCGTGATCTTTATGGCCTCAAATAGGCTCCTCGTGCCTGGTTTGCACGTTTTACCTCAGTGATTACTGCTGTTGGTTTCACTATCAGTTCCCACGATCCTGCTCTTTTTATTCATGTCTCATCTCGGGGGTAGGACACTGCTTCTTCTGTATGTTGATGACATGCTCATCACTGGTGATGATTTCTCCTTCGTCACATATGTAAAGAAACATCTCAGTGAGCAGTTTTTGATGACTGATCTTGGTTCTCTTACATACTTCCTTGGGATTGAGGTCTCTTCCATGCCTGAGGGTTACTACCTCTCCCAGCAGAAGTATGTCCAGGATCTTCTTGACCGATCCGTCCGGCGATACTCGCATTCTTGAGACTGAGGTTCAAAACCGACGACGCAAAAGCATCGGCCGGCGTCTGCGGCGGCCGCAGAACTGGCCGCAGAATCGTTTTTCCGGCTGAATTTCATTAAATTTTGCTTAAAATTCAATCGAAATTCGAAATTCGAAATTTGAATTTGTAAATTCCGGAAAAACCGCGGATTTCAAATCCCACCACCGTAAACCTGTTCGGCGCAGAATCACGGATTCACGGCGGTATTTCTATCCATGGCTGAGACTCCCATGGAGCTATCCCTCCAGCTTCGTGCCACTGATGGCGATCTTCTTGAGGATCCTACTCGATATCGTCATCTTGTTGGGAGTTTGGTGTACCTTGTGAGCACTCGTCCTGATATTGCCTATGCTGTTCATATCTTGAGTCAGTTCATGGCCCGTCCTACCCATATTCACTACAGTCACCTTCGTGTTCTTCGCTACTTGTGTGAGACTATATTTCGTTATTTGTTTTTCTCTAGCTCCACCTCACTACAGCTTCAGGCGTACTCCGATGCAACCTGGGCTAGTGATCCTTCTGATCGTCGTTCTCTTTCTGCTTACTGTGTTTTTCTTGGCTCCTCCCTAATTGCCCGGAAGACTAAGAAGCAGACTGCAGTTTCCCGTTCGAGTGCAGAGGTTGATTTAGAGCTATGGCAGCAGTGACAGCAGAGGTTACTTGGTTGAAGTGGTTACTTGCAGATTTTGGAATACCTGTGGTGAGACCTACGACTCTTTTGTCTGACAGTATATGTGCTATCAGTATTGCTCGGGACCCAGTGAAGCATGAGCTCACCAAGCATATTGGTGTGGATGCTTCATACACTCGCTCACAGGTGAAGGAGGGAGTACTTGCTTTACAGTTTGTGCCATCAGAACTACAGATTGCTGACTTCTTTACGAAGCCACAGACTAGGGCACAACATTTGTATTTTCTCTCCAAACTCAGTGTGTGTGATCCACCATGAGTTGGGGGGGTTTAGAGTAGGACTCTAGAATAGGATATTATTTGGTTTCCTTATCTGCAACCTTCCTTTGTACTCCCTATATATTGCCCATTGGACCCCTTGAATACATGCACATTATTCGTAACATCATGTACCATTGGAGAACCACATGTATGAACTAATTTCTAAAACTGTTGTATGACAAAATGCGGATATGGATATCGTATTCTTTATGCTCTCCAGTATTATCATAGCCTATCTCTGACGTCTCAGTCTTCTTTGTAAGTCTGCTTTGAAACACAACTAATGCTCAGCAGTGTTCTCTAATCCAATCTGATCATGTGCTCTCTGAGTTTGAACCCATCTTATCTCATTCTATGTGCTACCTGCCCACTATCTGAGGGGTTCTATGAGAATGCACCTTTGTTGTACTGCCAACTATAACACCAATAGACAATTTTGGCTGACTGCTTGCTATTACTAATGCGCCAGTGCGCCACAATAATGGAGTTCCTGGTTAAATATTCAAACTTTGGAGTTTGAGCAATAGGAGCAATTTTGGGCTGATTGGCATCAATTTGTATTGGTAGTAGACTAGTACCTTTATGGATTATTGTTTGGATGCATTTATGGAGAGCTATCACAACTTCATTGACTCGGGCATGTATTTTGGGAAATGACTTGACGTTTTTTAACAGGTGGAAGCTGGACTAAGAAGACCCCTGAACTCTTAATGTAATGCACAGCAGACTGAAGTTGACGATGGAACTCATTTTGCCAATCTAAGCACTCTTTGAGGCTCTTGCAGCCACCTTTCTTGTTGAAATATATAGATTTGTACAGTGCAAAAGCTCATGTCTCGGGCCAGAGGGTTTCTCAATGAAAAGAGATCAGCAAAATACAGGAGTGATGATCGCCTGTGTTCCTGTGCATTCTTGAACTTCTACAAGAGCTTTGGTGCCATTTTGAAGCAATGCTCGCCTGCTCGGCGCACGTGAGTTGGATGGTTTGCAATGGGCGGTAGATTTCACAACCATCGATGCCACATATTGGTTAATGCCTTAATGTTTTGCTGCTCAGTTTGTTCAAATTTTCAGACAAGTGTATTGCCTGTTTCTCCTAACTATCAAGAAAATGAAGCTAGTTCTCCTTTAGTTAATTGGTCCTACAGATAGACACAGGCTGGCATCTTCATCTTCTCCCCTAGCATTTTGGTCATTGTTCTTGATTGTTATTTTGATGGAAAACAATATTGTACCGGCGCTTGAATTTATCATATGCAAATCCTCTTGTGATAGCAACGGTTGTGAAGCGACTGCAAGCAATGGAGTTACATCAGACTCCGTAGCAAGCCTGACGGTGATATATTTTTGGGCTCGCAAGCAACCGTCAGAAATTTAAATTTTAGTGACGGGTTCATACTGTCGCTATGAAAAATATGCAGTTTCCCTGATGGTGTTGCAAATAACTGTCAGTAAAATATGGTTTCGCGTCGGTATTTGGTCAACTGTAAGAATGTTTGTATCCCTGACAGGAGTGTGTACCGACAGAAAAATTTGTCTTCACTCCTCCCACACATATATGGGTAAACCCGGCTGCAAGTCACCAAATGCTCCATCATCACCTCGGCTCCAACCTCTTGCCGCCGCCATCTCCCCCACCCCGATGTTCATCCCTATCCCCTATCTCCGCCGTAACTTCCCCACGCAAATCCGTAGCCGCCTCCACCTCTAGCTACTTCCCTATAGATCCGGCACAATCTCTTCCTCTCGCCACTTCTCCACACAGATCTGGCGTCACCTCCACCTCCAACCGCTTCCCCACGAAGATCCACCGCCAACCTCCAAGCCATGTTACTGCACCAAATCTTTTATCCTTGTTCTTGGTTTGTGTATTGAGGTGTACACAGTCAAGGAATTCATCTAGAAATTGGTGTGCTATTGTACTTGGTATCATACCGATCCATCTATCTTTCTTTGTGTTAGTTCAGTTTTGCACAAAGGAATTGTTGCTGCTGTTTTCTTCGCTGACGCTAGAGAAGCACATGTACTGGTTATTCTATTGCCTTGTGCGTTGGGGCATTGTTGTTACTTGATAACCGAGAGAAGATAGAAGTTCAGTAACTGCTAGCTATTTGGCTGAACAAGCTATTGGCTGAGAGCTTGCTATTTGGCTGTGTGGAGATATTTTGCTGGGTGTTGGGAACGAGGCAAGGTGCTGCACTGATAGCTTCCAGAGAAGTACGTGTGGGACTGGAGGCCACACGGGACTACTTCCTGGATCGTCACGAGAAGTTAGAGAATACGATGGGCAATTTGGTGGCGCGGATTGACGATGTAATATTATGAAAATAACCCTTAAGGGTCTATGTGTAATTAAACGAAAGATAATACGTGAAAATAGAATATTTTAGAGTTTTATAGAGGAGTTGGATCGCGCCGGGATAAAGGATCGTGAAGGAAGTGGAATCTCGAAATCATAGCCGCTGTTATTTTCTTTTCCTTTCCCCGTGCGTCGGCGCTCGTGCGCGTGAAGCTTTGGCCAATGCCTGCCGCGTTGGGCTGGCTGCCCACTTGCGCGTAGCGCCTGCCGCGCGTGGCCGCCTGCAGCCGCGCGATCATATGCCCGATTTCCTCGTTCAGCCAACACCTCTGCCGCACAACGCCACCGGCCGCGTGGTCCTCAGATCGGCCAGCGCCTCCTGCTGCGGGTTGACGCCTGCCTGCGCGTGCGTGAGACATCTCCTGGCCGTGTCGGTGTTGCTACCACCTGGTGTGCGTAAGTACTACTAGCTAACAATGCCTGCCATCGGCTAATTTGTTGTTGTGACTAGAAGAGTTGTTGCTTCATGAATTACACTTGTCCATGAAGGCTTGAACAATAGAGGAGAAGATTAGGATAAAAGAAGCCAAGATTCGAATTCTTGTGGGTAACGATTTGTAATTTTGTTTCCTCTCCGTTTTGCTAATTTAATTAGAGATTAGAGAGGGGCTTTAAAATTTTCTAGTCGAGGGGCCGATTAATAGATCTGTTTAGTTTGCTGTTCTGTTGTACGATTATTTTGGGTACCTTAATAGTGAATTTTGGAAATATCATCTACTAGTTAATTGTAGCTAGTTTCAGTAAATTTCCATAGAGTATTGAATCATGTCGAGCAGACGAGTAATTTTCGAGTTATGAATTTTGTAAGACTACTGTCTATGGAGTTGTCATCTTTTGGCATCATCTTGGTAGACAATAGATTAAAAATAGTAAATGGACTAATTAAAGTTTTTGATATACATGAAAGATGTAGATAATTGTCCAAGGGTTCTGGAGAATCCAAGAACTCAAATTTTGGTCGGGTAAAACAAAAATTATAAATTTAGTAAGACTCGCTGTCTAGAAGATGACATATCGGTCTTCTGGGATAAAAACAGGGGGTTACATGATTTAATTAGAAGTCATGGTAATCTAAGAAAAATATGAAGAATTTTGTGTAGATTCAAGAACTGAGTGGTTTGCCATGATCGGACTTGTGAATCAAAAGTTACCTTTTTAGTATCAGGACAACAAGGGGTGACTGTTCGGTACCTGGGAAGCGTTGTGGATTTGGGAGACGTGTAGGAGCGATGTCAATTAATTGTTGTTTTTGTGATGTTGTAGTTTGTATTGAAATTTAAGTGTTTAATGTAGGAGAGACGTCGTGCTTGTTATTATCTTCTAGCCAAACCTTGTGTCACAACTATTAAAGGCAAGTGCATGGTAGACACCGATCAATGATTGACCAATGTATTTCTTTATCGTTCATTACCATTATTGTTGTGCTTTTATTTTTATTTAATTGTAAGCAATGGAATGGTATGACTATATCTTGTTGACGAATATGAGAAAAATTGGATAAGATGAATATGATGAAATTACATATTTTTGCATTCATAAGCATCTTTGCATGTGGGCAGGTGATCATGATTGATCATAACTCCACGGAAGTGGAGGAGGTCCCCGATCCTTGAGGAGGAGTGTGCTTGAGAGTGAACGTTGTCGCGAGCGTTCACTCACACTACACCGGTATACGCGAAAGAAGTGCATGTGGACATGTAGTGTAGGGATGCATTAAAAAGAAGAGATGTGATGTTTGTGTGTGGGATCAAAGATAAAAGAATAACATGAGAATATTAATAATAGGACAAGTATTGATAATGAAGTAATTGAATACTATTGATTTATCAGTGTTTGTTATATATTGATGTATTTGCTGAGTCGTGGACCCACCCTTACTCTTTTGTTGTTTTTAGGTGATCGTTGAGGGCGCCACAATTGAGAGGGACTAGTGCATATGTGATAGTTTCATACTTCAGACACATAATTATTTGCCACAAGAACCATTTGATTCATTATTGTTGGACTACTTTTAGGACATGTTAGAAATTGAATAAGTTTAGATGAATATTTTGGACTTGTCTTTTCGTTCCAAGGCTTTGGAATTATTGGTTTGGTGTTGTTTTAGACTTTTTACCTTGCTATATTTTCCTCGCTTATTTATTCATACTTGACAAGTATTTATTCATGTTCTATTGTGACCCGCGGATGTGTTTCTTTATTGTTTTGTTTGCTGGAATTTTATAGTGAGTAGTTGAATGTTAGTTACTTTGGGTAGCTTAGTGGCATCCGAGGCTCCGTGCTGGGCTAGGGTGTTATAGTTGGTATCAGAGCGGGCTTTAGAACTGTGGTGAATAGATTAACAACTTAGGAAACCTTCAATTCTTAAAATTTGTTTTATGGTTAGTAAAACAACTAAAATTTGCACATGGTAAACTAATTTAAAATCTGACACACTAGTGCACAATAGGTTAGAGAGTAGGACGGGTATCGCTTTACGCTTATGTTATGTTGTATACTGATGCATGATTTGATATTGACCTTTGAGCTTATTGTGTGTTGTTATTTGTGGTTAATAGCTATGACGAGAGGTAGAGGACGTTGTTGTGGTGGCCGCGGTCGTGGAGGCTGTGGCGAGAGCCGTGGCCACGGTGGTGGTCTCGTGGAGCCACCACCTGTGGCGATTGAGTCAATAGCCGAGGAGCAGATCTGTGATAGAGGGGTTGTTGTTGACCCGCCTCCGCCACCTGGCCCCTGCTGCTGCGGTATCTGTTGCTACTCCAGTCGCTTCTCCACTTGCACCCGAGGCGCGGATGACACTTCGAGAGTGGATGGGGCTGAGGTTGGATCCGTTTGACGGGTCGGGCACACCGGTCCAGGCAGCGGATTGGTTGCACTACATGGAGAGACAGTTTGGAGCTTTGTAGATGTTCTCACATCGTAGGGTCATTTTGTAGCCTTTGGTGAAAGGGTCGTGAGACATTGGTGGGACGACTTGTTGTTGTCGAGGATCGCCGCTCAGGGGCCAGTCACTTGGGAGGACTTTGTTGATCAGTTCAAGGCAAAGTTCTACTCCTACTCCTTCGTTGAGAAGATGAAGGTTGCCTTGACGACTTTTGTTCAAGGGAAGAGGTCCATTGCTGAGTATGAGGCTGAGTTCAACAACTTGGTTTGCTTTGTCCCTTCAGTGGCGAACGATGATCTTTAGATTGCCAAGAGGTTCCGTCGGGGTCTCAACTCTGAGTATCTGCACGTGTTGGGAGCTACTCTACTCCGTGACTTCAGCTCTGTTGTGTAGCAAGCCAGGGGTATGGAGTTGGAGATGTAGCTCACTGTCGGGACCCAAATATGCAAATCTGGACCCTCTGTGTATTCTGCACTAGTCCAGGATCACGCTAGTGCACACAGTGTCAACATCGATGAAATATCACATCCATACAACGAATATAAGAATAAACGAGTACTTTGAATAACAAATAACTGTTTGGACCTTACGGTCGAGTTTTACATTTATTAAGCCATGCAAGGCTGACAATAAAGAAATAAAGCTGCAATGAAGCGAAATAAACTCGGTGGCTCCCATCAATTTACCACGTGCAACCGATGGGATCAAGACCCTAACGATCAACCTTCGAGAACCCTTCTTCAAAAGCAAAGACGACTCCTCCACTTCTGTTGATTTGTTTAGCAAGAGTGAGTACACACCGTACTCGCAAGTCATACCACAGAATGCAATTTATAGATGATGGTTTATTCCAAAGGAATGGCTTCTGTGGTTATTTTGCAGAAATGCAACATTTGCAATTGAATACAAATAATAGATTGAAAGCACAATTCAAAACAAATAGACAATAATAAGTTAACAATTGATTTCACAAAGTACACACAGCCTAATCAAGTTATTCACACAATTGCACAAGTTATCTCACACGGTGACCCTTCCCAATTGTTTTATAAAAATCTACCCCTCGTGTGAAATTCCCGAGCATGTCCATAACCGAGGACGCGGCTATTCGAATAGATTGGGTTAAACACTCTGCAGAGGCTGTACACTTTACCCACACGATACAATCAGTGTAGCTAGCACTAACCATAACAAAACCTTTCAGAGACTTCATCTCAAACAATGACACTCCCGATGTGCTTTCCTGACGTCCAATTTGTTCACATAGCCCTTGAAAAGACACACACCGTTGGACAGGGATGCAGCGAACCGTCCCGCGATGTGACCCAAACATAGCGGTACACACCTCCGACCCATCACACAGTTTAAATACAACTCGAGTTGTCAATGTCAAGACTCCATAACTTACTAAGTCGCCCGCCCATACTAGGCATGTGGTCGTACAAGAAGGCCGATTCAATGGCGCACAAAGTTAAGTCCTTAATTGACCAATGCAAGACTTCCAGTTTTAACCCAAATCACAAAGTTTATATCACACAGATCCACCATTCACACAGATCCACCACTTGCCTCAGTCTAAATCTTTTCCCACCCTGTTGATTAAGTGCAACACATGCCATCAACGAATAAAGACACAAGACACACACAGTTTCATCACACAGTTCCATAATCACTTAGTCAAGTTTATAATTGCAACTCTCACATGAAATGATGACTCGTGGCATGGCTAAGCAGTCTAATCGTATCTAACCAACCCACGTTGGTGCTACGATAATACCAACTAATAATGAACCAACCTAGGGTGACAAAAGATCATGGCATATAAATTGACAAGGTGGATATAACAATTTGGATTAATAACTATCCCAAAAGCATTTAAATAAATACTTGAAATAGAATGCAATACATTGAAACAAAGTATTTTGAAAACTGGGTTCAATATGATCAAAGGTAGAACTTGCCTTGGAATAGGTCTAGATATTGATCTTGGTCTTGGGGTGCTCCTTCTTCTGTAAAATTCCCCGAAGTATCGATGTCTACTCGCAAACGAGACAAAAGAAACAAAAACAAATAAATAACAGAGGCAAAACAAACTCCAAAAATCAAATAAAATTCATCATTAAATAGATCTTAATTTTATATGAATTTACAAATTTGAATGGGCTCAATCGGAGTTCGGATGCTAAAGATATGGGCTTTGGAAGATTGGAAAATCAAATAAACCCTAATTTGGATTTTATTGAATTTCCCGAATTATTTTTATAAAGGAAAATCGAATTATTGCGCAATGCTTGCGTCAGCCGAGAATTTTCAGAAAAAGAATTATATTTAAAAACCGTACTGACAGGTGGGCCCCACATGTCAGTGACACGGCTCACGGTGAACCAAGTCCACCGAGCCTCTGGATCTGGGTCGGGGCTGAGGTGGTGTACCCGCGTGCGGGTGGCACTGACGCGGCGCCAACGAGGCTGACACGCACGCACAGGGGCTGAGGTGGACGCTGACGCGGGCTGCCACATCAGATCGACGGCGGCGATGGCTCGGGAACCAATGGTAACGGCGAACGGCGGCTCCTCGCCGGCGGTGAGTGGTACCAACGTGCGGAGGGGGTTATTGCGCACCTATGGGCACTGGTTTGAGCACCTGAGGTTGACGGAGATGGCCGGCGGCGAGGGAGAAGCGGCGGCGAAGACTCGGGTTTTGTCGGACGGGCGCTCCGGCGATGCTCCGGCGACGAGGAGGTGCGCACGAGGTAGCCTGAGACTTGCTGATCACGAGGGTGCAGTCGGCGAGGCAAGGGCGGCGAAGACGGCGGCGCAATCCGGCGAGGAAGCTCACGGCGGTGCTGAGGTTCGAGCTCCGATTCCGGCGAAACGACGACGATCTAGGGTTAGCGGCTGTGGGGAAAAGGTGGCGGAAGTGGATGCGATCCTCGTGACACGGGTGCGGCTTTAAATAGGGCCGAGAAACCCTAGAACCCATGTCGAGGACGGCGGCGGCGCGCGCGGGAGAATCGGAACGAAGTCCCGATCGGAGACAATGAACAGTGTTTCGGTGGGACCCACTTGTCAGCGGCGGTGGCTCGGACTAAGGTGAGTGGAAAAAGGCGACGCCTCAGCGGTCCCACTTGACAGAGAGACGGAGACGACGCGGTACGGGCGGCCGAGATTCAAGCGGGAGCCACGCGGCGACAATCCAACGGGTCAAGGCGGCGAGATCGCGGGCGAGTGGCAGCCGGGCGATGATGATCCAACGGCTGGGAGAGAGCGAGCTGGAATAGTGTTGGGCTTCGGCCCAATACTGTTCCGAGGAATTTAAATAGATTTTTCTTTTTAATAAATCCAGAAAATACAAATAGCAATTAGAAAATAGCAAATGACTTTGGAAAAATCCCAGAAAATTCTATAAAATATATCCAAGCATATAGAATCTAAATAAAATAATTTTGACAATTGTTGATGTTGGGATTAAGCACATTAAATTAGTTTGTCCTTAAAGTCCATATTAAGCTTTTTAATTTAATATTCAAATAAATCCAAATGATGAATTTTCTTACTACCATTATTTAAAAGATTTTTAAAGCTCTGAAAATTGGGATGTTACAAACCTCCCCCCCTTAAACGAATCTCGACCCCGAGATTCCGGCTAGCTAGAGAAAAGGCTCAGGAACTCGGCTTTCAACTCTTCTTCACGTTCCCACGTTGCTTCTCCTTCTGAGTGGTTGCTCCACTGGACTTTGCAGAAACGAACGGTCTTGCTTCTGGTGCGGCGCTCTGCGATATCCAAAATCCTGACAGGCTGCTCTTTGTACGTGAGATCTTCCTTCAGTTCAATTGACTCCAACAGGGTCTGCTCTTCTGGCACACGAAGACACTTCTTCAGTTGAGAGACATGAAAGACATCATGCACTCCTGCTAACGACTGCGGTAGCTCCAACTGGTACGCAACTTCTCCTCGGCGTTCCAAAATCTTGAACGGACCCACATACCTCGGGGCAAGCTTACCTTTGGTGTGGAATCTCTTAACACCTCTGAGCGGAGTAACTCGAAGATACACAAAATCCTCTGGTTCAAAGCTGAGGTCACGACGACGGTTATCGCAGATAACTCTTTTGCTCGGACTGGCTATCTTTAGTCTTTCTCTCGATCATAGCGACTTGTTCTTGGCTTCTGAATAATATCCGCCCGAACACTACACGCTCATTGTCTCTGACCAATTTAATGGAGTTCTGCAGGCACGACCATACAAAGCTTCAAATGGTGACATCTGCAAACTGGCTTGATAACTGTTGTTGTACGAGAATTCTGCATACGGTAAACTCTTATCCCAACTGGTAGCATTTGCTAAGGCACAAGCTCTCAACATGTCTTCTAATATCTGGTTGACTCTTTCAGTCTGTCCATCCGTCTGTGGGTGATAAGCAGTACTAAAATTCAGATGAGTTCCCAGGGCTTCATGTAGACTTTGCCAGAAACGAGAGGTGAACTGAGATCCTCGATCTGGCACTATCTTCTTAGGCACACCGTGCAGACTGACTATTTTTGACATATACAATTCTGCCAAGCGGTCTCCTGAGTAAGTGGTTTTGACTGGCAAGAAATGGGCAACCTTAGTCAAACGATCAACTATTACCCAAATCGAATCATAACTTGATTGAGTCCTAGGTAAACCGGTAATAAAATCCATACCGATCTCTTCCCACTTCCATTCTGGTATCTTCAGCGGTTGTAGCAAACCTGCTGGTCTCTGATGCTTTGCTTTTACTTTCTGACACACGTCACATAAGGCAACGAACTCTGCGACGTATCGCTTTAAGTTTGGCCACCAAAACTTATTCTTAACATCCTGATACATCTTAGTACTTCCAGGGTGAATCGAATACTTTGAGTCATGGGCTTCCTTCAGAATCAGCTGTCTTAATCCATCGATATCTGGTACACAGATACGTCCATTGATCCACAGTATATCCTGATCATCCACGGTGAAATCTTTAAATTTTCCTTCTGCCATCTTCTTCTTGAGGTCGGCAAACTCAGAATCCTTGGGTTGAGCTTCACGAATCTGTTTCTCCAGAGTAGACTGCACTTCCAAACTGGCCACAAATCCTTCAGAAACAAGTTCTAGCTTTAGCTTCTGGAATTCCTCCTGAAGTTCCGAACACAACTCTTTTACTTCCAGAGCATTGCAGTAGCTCTTGCGACTCAGTGCATCTGCAACTACATTGGACTTACCAGGATGGTAATGAATTCTAAGATTATAATCCTTTATTAATTCCAGCCATCTTCTCTGTCTCATGTTCAAATCAGACTGAGTGAATATGTACTTGTGCTCTTGTGATGCATGTAGACTTCACAAATGACTCATGAGATAGTGACGCCAAATCTTCAAAGCATGCACTACGGCAGCTAGTTCCAAATCATGGGTAGGATAATTCTCTTCATGAGGTCTTAATTGCCTCGACGCATAAGCGACAGCTCTTCCTTCTTGCATAAGGACACATCCTAATCCCTGATGCGAAGCATCACAGTAGATATCAAAATTCTTGCTGATATCCGGCAAAACTAGCACTGGGGCTGAAGTCAAATGTTTCTTCAATTCTTGAAAACTATCTTCACAAGCTGGGGTCCAAATGAACTTCTTCTCTTTCTTCAACAATTGTGTAAGAGGCTTATCAATCGTTGAGAATCCTTCAATGAAACGACGATAGTATCCCGCCATTCCCAAGAAACTACGAATTTGAGTAACTGTCTTGGGCTGCTCCCAATTCATTACAGCTTTAACCTTTCCGGGGTCAACTGCTACTCCTTCGGCTGTCATCACATGACCGAGGAAATCAACTTTCTTCTTCCAAAAGTCACACTTGCTGAACTTAGCATACAACTGATGTTCTCTGAGCTTCTCTAGGATTAATCTCAAATGTTCTGCATGCTCTTCTTCTGACTTGGAGTATACCAAAATATCATCAATGAATACTACTACGAACTTATCCAAATATTCCATGAATACTTTGTTCATCATGTTCATGAAATAGGCAGGGGCATTAGTCAATCCAAACGACATGACTAGAAACTCATAATGTCCATACCGGTCGAAAGCGCCTTTGGTACATCCTTAGGACAAATCTTCAATCGATGGTAACTCGATCGTAGATCGATCTTGGAGAATACTCCGCTCCTTTCATCCGGGTCGAACAAATCATCAATTCTGGGCAAAGGGTATTTGTTCTTGATGGTAACTTCATTGAGAGAACGATAATCGATACACATTCTCATGCTTCCATCTTTCTTCTTGACGAACAAAACCGGTGCTCCCATGGCGATGAACTAGGTCTTACAAAACCTTTCTCCAAGAGTTCTTCTATCCGCTTCTTCATTTCCACAAGTTCATCGACCGCATCCGATAGGGTCTCTTGAGATTGGTCTTTGCCCTCGCACTAGATCGATGACAAATTCAATGTCACGGTCGGTGGCATTCCTAGTAATTCTTCCGAAATACATCCGATAATCTTTTACTACTGTGCACGTCTTCCAAAGAAACTATCTTCAGACTGTTGACTACCAAATGTCCATCACGTACTGAGGTGGCTAGAAATTCAACTTTCTTTCCTGTGGTATCCTCTATTGTTACGGCTCTTCGGCCACAATCTAGCACTGCTTTATGTTTGGATAACCAATCCATACCGAGGATGACATCTATGGTCTGAGTGTCTAGAACTATTAGGTTGGCTAGAAACTCAACTCCAGCTATGAGTAACCTAGCTCCTAAACATCCAACATTAGAACTTAGCTCTGCTCCAGGCGACTGGACTAACAGAGTATGCTTAAGTTTGTGGATTTCATGGGGATATGTTCCAGATCTTAGAATGATGTGACAATTGGCAATGGCATTTACGGTTTGTCGTTTCACGTGTTTTCGACAAAGTTACAGGCTTACTGGACAGGGGCGGTCCGACCGGTTCTTGCACGACGGTCCGACCGGTCCCAAATCGGTCGGACCGGCCATGTGGGGCGGTCGGACCGGCGGTGACCAAAGTACTCAAAACGAGCTGGGCCAAAAATAGGTGTTGTAGGCAAGTGAGGGGATCCCAATGCACTTGGTCTCATGATTTTGGAGTCTCCAAAGAAAAGTTCTATTGGTTTAAAGTTTCCGGAAGGTTTGGATTTTCAGGTTGAAATTCGCTAAGTCCCAAGGCGGTCCGACCGCTCACAGGAGCGGTTCGGCCGTTAGGCGGTCCGACCGCTCACGAGGAGCGGTCGGACCAAGATTCACTTGATCATCGGCCAACCGTGGCGATCTTTGTTTTGTTAGGTCAAGTACATGGGTTCCATGGCATATGTTTTGCATGATGCATGTTTTGACTAACATGGGTCAAGTTTTGAAGAACTTGTTCCCTAATTCGTGTTTTCTTGTGCGTGGTTGTGCAAAGGTTGCTTGGTGGTCAACGACGGTCAACGGCGAGGAGGATCGGGACTAGACTTGGAGAGTTGAGGTCCAGAACGATTGACGATGCCGGGTGAGGTCAACGACTCAAGCGTGACACAAGATGGACAAGGGTGACCTATTGGCAAATCCATGGTGCATGGTGAAGCGGTTTAGGTCAAAGGTTAAAGACGGCGCCATGGCGGCGTGCGTGTGTGACCCGCTTGTTAGTGGGCCTTAACGGGAGCCCAATTGAGTCAAACCCTAGGAGTTCTAGGCCTCCACTATAAATAGGAGGAGGTAGTGGCTGCACCCTTCTCTCTCGCCTTTTTATGTTTCAAAACCCTAATTGTCTTTAGGGGAGTTGAGGTGGAGGCTAGGGCTCTTGATGGTTTGTGGTGAATTTTATGATCTTTGATTGTCTACTGATCCATGATGGTGTGGATGTAATCCAGCATCAATCACGAAATCAATCTATGCAAGGTTTGCTTGAGATAAGTCTCTTTTCGTTCTTGCTTTTAATTTCGTGTTTTTAGGGCTTTCTTTGATCCGCGAGTTTGTGATTGATTCTTTCACGTGAATTAGCTTGCTGTGATATGTGTGAATCTATCTAGCATCATCTTGATCATTGTAACATCCCAAATTGGGTTTATGTTTCAAATGTAATAAAAATAAGGATAAATTAAAACTTTTGCTGCCTCATGTATTGTTACAGTGTTTGAAACCTCTTTCTTTAATTGGTGGAAATTCAAACTCCAAATTTCCCTAATTAAACTCAAGTCATAAACCTCCTTCATAAAAATCTGGTGCCCAACCCCTGAAAATAATTTTCTTTGAACCTAGGAGTGATGTTAACACCTCAGAATTATTTCATAATTTTCAGAAATTATTTGATAAATTTTGAGACAAGTCAAACATTAGTCAAACTCCTAAAATAGCCTTCTGGAATTTTTAGAGAAAAATGCAGTGCATAAATGTCTCTGAAAATTTTATACAAGGTTCCTCTGTTGCCCACAACCTCCATTTAAAATTTCATAATTTTTGGAGCTTGTTTGATATCTCAATTAATTATCCTAAGTCATTTCGACCAAATAACTCAAAATCAGCTTTTACTATTCCTTGGACTCAAGTCACACTCGGGTTCAAGCCATTCGGTTCGATCGGATCAACTAATCGCACCGACCCGGCCACATCAGCGCGTTCAATTTCGACCGTTAGATCTCGATCGTGCGGTTCGCGCTCGAGGTGGCGTTCGACCGCCGATCCTCCCCTCTCGCTCGAACCGCTCATCGAAGATCGGCTCGAAAAGAGGAAACGCTCGACCGCCCAACGCCTCGCAACGTGGACCATAGGATCCAAATCAACGCCCAGATCAAGTTAGCGCTCAAACCGTTCTAATCGCCGTGTTTCTTTTGAACCGTCCGATTGAAATCCAACGGTGGCGGCTTATCGTCTTCCTCACTTCGCCGGCATCGGTCAAGTCAGCGATGGCGGTGAAAATTGCAGAGCGTAGCGGCGCCGGGTCACCTCGGCTTTTGGCCAACGACTCTCAAGATTTAATGCCCCGTTCCACCGCCTCCATAGTCGCCGTCCCACCGATTTCACTTGCTCCCATCACTCTCCGCCTCACCCGTGAGCTCCCCATTTTCATGCCGTTGCTCTCTTCTTGCTTCTTCGGCCTATAAAACTCCTCCAGTGGCTTCCTTATCTTTCTTTGAATACCCTTGAGCTCCAGAGCCACTGTTAGTGTATTGCTTGAGCTCAATTTCGAATATTCACCTTCGGTTGCCATTGCCGCCATTGCCGAGCTTTTGAGTTCTTCGGTGAAAGTGGTGCTCCGGTCTTTCTTTCTCAAATCCTCATTGCCTTTTCGCTCCCTCTCCTCTCTGTGAGCAATAGCCCTCACTCAATTTTTCGCTTGCTTGCAGAGAGCGTGATTAATTGCGGATTTCCCCCTTTTCGGCCGAAGTCCCCATTCTTCTTCGTTGGAACTGAATCAACCCATCTTTGTGCCTTCTTTGGGCTCAGGTAAACTCTCTTTAGTCCCTAGTTGATTGGCACCCGCTTGCTTGGACCGCAGCAGAGCTCAATTGCTATTTTCGTTTTTGACCGTTTTCGGTCATCTCGCATATCCGGCTTGGCGCTCAAAACGCCGCAGCCTGAAATTATTAGTTCCTTTGGGTGCGCGAGTTTGTTAGCAACCCATTTTAGGCATTTGCTCGCACCGCCGTGACGAGTCGCCGGTGGCGAGCCGTTCTTTCCCGCCATTTTGTCGGACGAACAGGCTTAACGCTTGAGCGTAGGTCATTGTGGACCGTTGGATCCAAGATCAACGGTCCCGATTCGAGTGAACGTTCGGACCATCCGAACGGTTCGATCCGCATGGACCGTTGGATCCAAGATCAACGGCTCCTATGCGTGTGAACGTTCGGACCGCCGAACGTCCTGATCCACGAGAACCGTTGGATCCAGATCCAACGGTGAGCGTTTAGGGTTTGTTAACCGCGCGCGCGCGTTAGAGCTGGAACGCGGACCGTCGGATCCGAGATCGACGCTCCTCGTTCGGCCACGTCTTTTAAAAATTCTGATTTTCCCGAAAGGATTTAGTTATCAACTGAAAAATGTGATAACTTGTAAAATACATAACTATTTCATTTCAAATCCTTTTCGGTTGATTCAAATTTTGTTGGCTATGTTTTTAACTGTACTTTGATTTAAAAATGTTTCCAAACTCAGTATAGCTCCAGAAATTTTCGCTAATGAATAGTAGCATTTTTGATTTATAAAAGCTGTGCAAAATTGTTTTGGTCATATCTTTGGCATTAAGAATCCAAATCAATTGGTTCTTGTTGCTAAATTCTTTATAAATCAGGATCTTGCTACTGTAAAGTTTTGGAATTTTTGGAGAATGTTTATCGTTGAGTCTTTGCATTTTATTCGTTCTTATCGGTTGCTTTTGCTTTCGTTAGGATCAGAAGAGCACGTTGATAATATCATTGATCCTCAATGAGACCTTGACCCCGACAAGCGTGCAAGCAGTTGATCATGTTAATCCTATTATTTTACAAGTTTAATATTTTGAATTCAATCGTATGTATGCATTGCTACTTTGTGTTAAATTATGGTTAGTTGATCCTATAGTTGCATAATCTGTAGGATATTGTTTATTCTCTACTACTTGAGCCTAGGTTATTTCTTTGTGATTAGAGTTCGTTGGATGAGCTCTTTTCACTTAGTAGCATACTGAGTCTTTATGCTTAGCCATGCTTAGTTCGGTAGTTAGGCGATCATCGACTTAGTCGATGGTCTTGGTCACACAAAAATTATTATTCTTTCATTATGTCCAAGACTTTGTGCTTTGTTAATTTTGCAAATCAAAAGCTGAAAATGAAAACCGATTTGGACTTGGGCATAATGGTATGTTGGTGTGGTGTTTTTGGGTGTGATCGGAATGGTGCCCAAGTCATCAAGGACCGAACATCTTGTTACACTAAACCAAGCACTATTGCGTACTAACCACATGAGGGATATATGGGACCCTCTTGACTTAGTACTTTGGCGTGTGTTATCTCCAGTCGCGGGAGGAAAAGTTTTGTGTGTGTCTTTGTGTGAAACAGTCGGGTGTTCTTGTGTTTGTGTTGGGTGTGCGGTGGTGGGGATTGCCGGAAGGTTCTCCACCTCGAGGCGTCGCGTTGATTGTCCAAGGCTTTACCCGTGACGGGTAGTTGTCCGAGGTGGGCCACGACCCGACACAACGTATGGGTTTCTATCCATACAGGCGACTCGGGTTAATACATAATATTGGAAACGTCTCGTAGGACTTAGTCTTGCAGATACCAAAGGCGGTGTGCTTAATCATGTGGCAAAAAGGCGGTCGACATGTGGGTAAGTTGGTACACCTGCAGGATAAAACTATTCGAATAGCCTCGCCCTAGGTTATGGACACGCTTGGGGAGGTCCTCCAAGAGTTAGACTACAACATTTGTTTTTTAAAAATTTAAAACTTGACATGGTTGGTATGAATGGGTAATCCATACTATTGTTGTGGTGACTATTGGGTTAGTCACTTCCAGGAATGTTGTTGTCTATTTACCGTTATTGATATTGTTCTTTGGTTATTTGAACATTAAAAACAGATTTGTTAAATTGCTTTCAATCTATTATATTATTGCAAATGAAAACTTGCTTTATGCTAAAATGAAACCTACTGACCTCTCATCGTTGATTAAGCTTGCATGTAGTATATGTACAGGTTTGTTATTCCACATGTAAGTCTTGCAGTACATTCAAAGTACTCACCGGCTTTTGCCCACGCTTTTGTTTGAGGGAAGAAGGTGAGCCCCAAGGGCCTCACTTTTGTGAGATGTGCTTCGGTTTGGCGACTAACTTGGCGGTCCGGTCGGTTGCCTTGTGGGTTAAAGGCACACCGATTGGCTCTTTTGTTGTAGCCATCTTATGGCCCTTTGCTTCCATTGCTTAATTATTGTTGTCTCTTTTATTGTTGGCGGTTGGCCTCTCTTTGTAATGACTCGGTTTAATATTATTAATACTTACATTCTACTGTGTTTGGTTCTATGTGGATGAATGGAATTGATACATAAATTTTGTGATGAGGTGTGTATCTTGCACTGAAGTATACATGTCTCGAGTCTCGGATTATCTGCTTTGTGATGCTAGGACCGAAAGGATGGTTAAGCATTACAAGCCGGATAAACCGGGGACTCACAAGCTTTGGTATCAGAGCCATACTGACCGTAGTAACCCAAGCTGGTTGTCGTTTAGGATATTTTGGAAAATATTATTTTCAAAGTATTAAATGGTTTATGAAAGCTTAAGGAATTCTCAGATTTTATTCCTTACCTATCTTAGCTTTCTCCTCTCATCTTACTCTAATTTGAGTTTTGAAAATTGTTTACCTCTCCTTTTCAAAGATAGTGTTATCGATTAAATGGGTTTTGGGAACCACTGAGTTTGGCAAATTGAAGAGCTTAGGGTTTTTGAAGTTTCGGACCAAGGTTTGGCTAGAGGCTTGGATGCGAACCGACAAAGACGCCTCAATTTCAGACAATGAGCTCAATGGTTTCGATAGGACCACCGAGCTTGGCAAATTGAAGTGTGCCGATTTTGAAGTTTCTAGAATGGAAGACTTCGATCGAAGCTTGATGCAAAATCACTACAAAGCAACCTCAATTTCCGGACAGCAAGCTCGATGGTTCTAAATGGGGTAGAAAATGAGAGGATAATCAACTAAAATTTGTGGGGTTAAAAGGGTAAGATGTGATACTAGTTAGCTATGTATCTAACACTATTTTCGTTGATTGAACCTTGCTCTTTAGTGGTGATAGATCTTACCTTAATCTTCTGATTTTTATCTTCTCAATCAATTACTCGTTCATTTAATACGGGTTAGTTGCATTGGGAAGTTGAGCTTTGGTTTTGTGATTCCTTGCTGTTTTTGGAATCTTTTTATAAGCCTTTTTAAAGTTATGTACTTGCTATTTTCGGCTTTCGATTAGAGTGATATTCCATTCCCTAGTAAATCGACTTTTCGCTTTTGGCTTTGAATTTGAGTCTAGTTTTAACCCAAGTTTCTTGTAACAGATGGCGGGCCTTTTCGTAGCGGCCAAGGCGCCACCGGTCCCGGACGAGGATCTTCCTCCTCCTCCGACCATGGCCGAGGTCCTTCTTGGATCGATCGAGCGCAAGGCAGAGGGCGGAGGGTTCTTCTCGACGCCATCGCCGCAACACTTCCGCCCTTACCGTGCATCGGGATCCGGCAAGGAGTGGTCATCACCGCGTGGGGACTCGCGGAGTTTCTTCGCACTCACCCCTACGTTCTCTAGGTCCGAGGACCGCTTGACGCAGACGATTGGCCGCCTCGTTGAGCGCAAGCTCCGCGATAGCGCAGCGCCGTGAGCACGAGAAGGCGCTGCTCGCATCGCACCGGTGGAGGGTGCGGCTTTGTCTTGGTGGGAGAGCTTTCGCCATGCGGCCGGACGGTCACACCGCCACTTGGGAGGAGTTCCGATCGCCTTCCGCCGCTCTCATATTCCTTCCGCTTGATGAAGTCAAGAAGAAGGAATTTTGTCGCCGAGCAAGGCGCTGCTCACCACGGAGTACCTGACGAGTTCAACCATTTGGCTCGTTATGCTCGGAAGAGGTGGCCACCGATGAGGCCAAGCAAGAGAAGTTCAAGGATGGTTTGTCCGAGGAGCCGCAGACAAGCTATCCATCGTTGACTTTCCGATTTCGGTGCCTTGGTGGACAAGGCCATCGTTCGAAAGCACGCGGGAGAGCACTTGTGGATTCCCGCAGCGCAAGTGGGAGGCCCACAAGTCGGTATGAGCCGCCTCTTTCTCGCTCGTGTTGGGCGTCTCCGGTCCCGTCCTCCGCCTTCAAGACTTCGAGATCGCCAAGACTCGCCCTCGTCCTTCGCAGCCGTGCCCCAATCACGTGCACCGCGAAGTCACCAGAGGCCTCCAGACACCGGATGTCACCGCTTCTTCTCAGAACGACAAGGGGCATTATGCAAATAATTGCCCCAAGAAGACAAGAGCAGCCCCTCGTCCTAATGGAGGACGCGGGCAAGGAGGTGGTTCTTCGCGGGATCTGAAGATAGTCCCTGCTACCCAAGGTGTGGGTAGTGGTCGCGTCAACCTCATCTCAGCTGAGGAAGCACAGGAGGCACCCGATGTTGTGTTGGGTACGCTTTCTGTTAACTCTCATTCAGCTACTGTTTTGTTTGATTCAGGAGCATCTCATTCTTTTGTTTCTGAGTCTTTTGCTGCTTTTAGTGAGCTCCTCTTTACTCCATTGTTGGTCCCGTTGCTCATTCGCTCTCCTGGTTCGGAGTTAAGAGCTGAATCTGAGTGTAGGGATGTCCCAATTGAGATCGAGGGAGTAAGATTCCTTGCGAATCTTATCCTCCTCCATTCAGCAAGCATAGATGTAATTCTTGGTATGGATTGGTTGTCTCAGCATAAGGGACAAATCGATTGCGCCAAGAAGTGTGTCCTTCTATCTAGTCCTTGAGCGGCGAGTTAAGTTCGCTGAAAGGCGCTAGGCCCGCATCTCTTCGCGCTTGAAGCGAAGCCGCTCTAGATATTGGTGAAGTCCCAACCGTCCGTGACTTCATTGACGTCTTTCCGGAAGCTCTTCCAGGAATGCCACCAGTTCGAGACCTCGAGTTTGTCATTGAGTTGGCTCCCGGTACTACCCCGATTTCAAAGAGGCATTATCGGATGCCACCGAACGAGCTGGTGGAGTTGAAGAAGCAACTGAATGAGCTGCAAGAAAAAGGATTCATCCGCCTAGCTCATCTCCGTGGGGTTGTCCAAAGAATCTTCGTAAAGAAGAAGGACAATACTTTGCGCATGTGCGTTGATTACCGTCCGCTTAATGAGGTAACGGTAAAGAACAAGTATCCATTGCCCCGCATTGATGATCTCTTTGATCAATTAACTGGAGCTCGAGTATTCTCCAAGATTGATTTGAGAATGGGATATCATCAAGTTCGGATACGACCGAGGATATTCCAAAGACGGCTTTCTACTCGCTACGGCTTGTATGAGTACACCGTCATGTCATTTGGCTTAACCAATGCTCCGCCTTGTTCATGAACCTCATGAATTCGGTATTCATGGAGTATTTGGATAAGTTTGTCGTGGTCTTCATCGATGATATTCACATCTATTCCAAGGATGATGAGCAACACGATGAGCATCCGAGGCTTGTGTTGGGCAAGCCGTGGGCACCGGTGTATGCAAAGTTCGAGCAAGTCGCATTACTCGTTGAAAGAAGTAGCCTTCTGGGTCATATTCTTTGGCAGAGGCGAGCCGCTGACCCTAGCAAGGTCACGACGTTACGTCGTGGGTTGACCTACTTGGTGGCGAACGAAGCGCGGAGTTTTCTCGGTTTAGCGGGATATTATCGCCGTTTATCGAGAACTTCTCCAAGATCGCGGCCGATGACGGAGTTGCTCAAGAAGGACAAGAAGTTCTCGTGGTCCGATGCTTGTGAGAAAGCCTCCAAGTACTCAAGAAGCGTTTGACCACCGCCTCCGTTCTCGTTCTTCCGATATTCATCGAAGCTTCGATATCTTTGCGATGCTTCTCGGCGAGGACTCGGTTGTGTCCTTATGCAAGAAGGCAAGGTAGTGGCCTATGCATCAAGGCAATTGAGGACTCATGAACTCAACTATCCTACCCATGACTTG
Organism: Hsuehochloa calcarea; assembly: GCA_036346395.1. Classification (NCBI taxonomy): domain Eukaryota; kingdom Viridiplantae; phylum Streptophyta; class Magnoliopsida; order Poales; family Poaceae; genus Hsuehochloa; species Hsuehochloa calcarea. The sequence continues at coordinate 745,928 of JAYEVG010000073.1, forward strand.
GAATTGGCTGCTGTGATTCATGCACTTAAGATTTGGCGACATTACCTAATCGGTAATCGTTGTGAAGTGTATTCGGATCACAAAAGCCTAAAGTATTTGTTCACCCAACCATATCTGAACCTCAGGCAAAAGAGATGGTTGGAGTTGGTCAAAGATTATGACATGGGTATTCACTACCATCGAGCAAGGCTAATGTCGTTGCCGATGCGCTCGATCATAAGCGCATTGCAATGCCTTATTGCTCCAGAACGCCAACCCACCCTTACGAAGGAATTTGGCGCCTCAACTTAGGTGCGGTTGAGCATGGTTCCTCGCTACCCTGGTTGTGCAACCCACCTTGGTGGATCGGATTAAGGTCGCTCAACAGTCAGATGTTGGAGTGAGCCGCATTAAGGAAAATGTCAAGAACGGTACAGCCAAGTGCTTCTCTGAGGATGAGCATGGTGTTGTAAGATTCGGGCAACGCCTTGTGGTTCCAAAGGACATGGAATTGCGGAATTTGATCCTCCGCGAAGCCCATGATTCGCCTTTGTCTATTCAATCCGGGGCCACAAAGATGTATCAAGATCTCCGTCGGGGATTTTGGTGGACCCGAATGAAGAGGGAAATTGCGAAGTTCGTTGCCGAGTGCGATGTGTGTCGTCGTGTCAAGGCCGAGCATCAGCGTCCAGCAGGACTGCTTCAGCCATTGCCTATTCCGGAATGGAAGTGGGATTCGATCGGGATGGATTTTATCACCGGTCTACCCAGGTCGCCTAAGGGAAATGATGCCATTTGGGTCGTCATCGATCGCTTGACGAAAGTGGCTCATTTCATTCCTGTCAAGACGCGACTTAGCGTGGGACTCTATTGAGCTCTATATCGCGCACTGTGAGTTTGCATGGGATCCCAAGACGATCATTTCGATCGTGGTTCCTGCTCACTTCTCGATTTTGGCATAGTCTGCAAGTGGCTATGGGAACCCATCTTAACTTTAGCACCGCATATCATCCTCAAACCGATGGTCAAACCGAGAGGGTCAACCAAGTGTTGGAAGACATGCTCGTGCTTGTGTTCATCATATGGAAAGCATTGGGAAAAATGCTTGCCATTCGCCGAGTTTTCTTATAACAACAGCTTTCAGGCCAGTCTCGGCATGGCACCTTTCGAGGCCTTATACGGGAGAAAGTGCAGAGCCCCGTTGAATTGGTCTGAGACCGGCGAAAGACCATTCTTTGGCCCGGACTCGATCAATGAGGCCGAGAGTCAAGTCCAGCTTATTCGTGATCGTTTGCGCACAGCTCAATCCAGGCAAAAGAGCTATGCGGATCGTCGTCGTCGTGAATTGAGCTTTGAGCCCAATGACTTTGTTTATCTCAAAGTCTCTCCTTTGAAGGGCCATCAGCGTTTCGGCGTTAAGGGCAAATTGGCTCCCCGATATGTCGGTCCTTACCGTGTTATCGAGAAGAAAGGAGCTGTTGCCTATAAGTTGGAGTTGCCAGCTGCACTCGAAGGGGTACATGATGTTTTCCATGTGTCCCAATTAAAGAAGTGCCTCCGTGTTCCAACTGAGGAAGCTCCGTTGGAAACTCTCGATGTCCAGGAAGATTTGACCTACAAGGAGCACCCTGTTCGCATCCTTGAAGAGGCTGAACGAAGAACGAGGAATCGTGCCATCAAGTTCCTTAAAGTTCAGTGGTCAAATTATTCTGAAGATGAGGCTACTTGGGAAAGGAAAGATCGTCTCCGTGCAGACTATCCCTCTTTCTTTACCGAGTGAGCCAAATCTCGGGACGAGATTTCTGTAAGGGGGGGAGGTTTTGTAACATCCCAAATTGGGTTTATGTTTCAAATGTAATAAAAATGAGGATAAATTAAAACTTTTTTGCCTCATGTATTATTACAGATGTTTGAAACCTCTTTCTTTAATTGGTGGAAATTCAAACTCAAATTTCCCTAATTAAACTCAAGTCATAAACCTCCTTCATAAAAATCTGTGCCCAACCCCGAAAATAATTTTCTTTTAACCTAGGAGTGATGTTAACACCTCAGAATTATTTCATAATTTTCAGAAATTATTTGATAAATTTTGAGACAAGTCAAACATTAGTCAAACTCCTAAAATAGCCTTCTGGAATTTTTAGAGAAAAATGCAGTGCATAAATGTCTCTGAAAATTTTATACAAGGTTCCTCTGTTGCCCACAACCTCCATTTAAAATTTCATAATTTTGGAGCTTGTTTGATATCTCAATTAATTATCCTAAGTCATTTCAAGAAATAACTCAAAATCGCTTTTACTATTCCTTGGACTCAAGTCACACTCGGGTTCAAGCCATTGATTCGATCGGATCAACTAAGCGCACCGACCCGGCCACATCGGTAGCGTTCAATTTCGACCGTTAGATCTCGATCGTGCGGTTCTGCGCCGAGGTGACGTTCGACCGCCGATCCTCCTCTCGCTCTGAACCGTTCATCCAAGATCGCGGCTCGAAAAGAGGAAGCGTTCGACCGCCCAACGCCTCGCGCAACGTGGACCATAGGATCCAAATCAACGGCCCAGATCAAGTTAGCGCTCAAACCGTTCTAATCGCCGTGTTTCTTTTGAACCGTCCGATTGAAATCCAACGGCTGGCGGCTATCGTCTTCCTCGCTTCGCAGGCCACCCGAAGTCAACGATGGCGGTGAAAATTGCAGGCGTAGCGGCGTCGGGTCACCTCAGCTTTTGGCCAACGACTCTCAGCATTTAATGCCCCCGTTCCACCGCCTCCATAGTCGTCGTCCCCACTGATTTCACTTGCTCCCATCACTCTCAGCCGCCCTCACCCATGAGCTCCCCATTTTCATGCCGTTGCTCTCTTCTTGCTTCTTCGGCCTATAAAACTCCTCCAGTGGCTTCCTTATCTTTCTTTGAACACCCTTGAGCTCCAGAGCCACTGTTAGTGTATTGCTTGAGCTCAATTTCGAATCTTCACCTTCGGTTGCCATTGCCGCCATTGCCGAGCTTTTGAGTTCTTCGGTGAAAGTGGTGCTCCGGTCTTTCTTTCTCAAATCCCTCGCTGCCTTCGCTCCCTCTCCTCTCTGTGAGCAATAGCCCTCACTCAATTTTTCGTTTGCTTGCAGAGAGCAGATTAATTGCGGATTTCCCCCTTTTCGGCCGAAGTCCCCATTCTTCTTCGTTGGAACTGAATCAACCCATCTTTGTGCCTTCTTTGGGCTCAGGTAAACTCTCTTTAGTCCCTAGTTGATTGGCACCCGCTTGCTTGGACCGCAGCAGAGCTCAATTGCTATTTTTGTTTTTGACCGTTTTCGGTCATCTCTGTCATATCCGGCTTGCCGGCGTTCAAAAACGCCGCAGCTGAAATTATTAGTTCCTTTGGGTGCGCGAGTTTGTTAGCAACCCATTTTAGGCCTTTGCTCGCCTTGCGGAGTGACGAGTCGCCGCGGCGCGAGCCGTTCTTTCCGGCCATTTTTGTCGGACGAGAACAGGGCGAACGTTTGAGCGTAGGTCATTGTGGACCGTTGGATCCAAGATCAACGGTCCCGATTCGAGTGAACGTTCGGACCATCCGAACGGTTCGATCCGCATGGACCGTTGGATCCAAGATCAACGGCTCCTATGCGTGTGAACGTTCGGACCGCCGAACGTCCTGATCCACGAGAACCGTTGGATCCAGATCCAACGGTGAGCGTTTAGGGTTTGTTAACCGCGCGCGCGCGCGTTAGCGCTGGAACGCGGACCGTCGGATCCGAGATCGACGCTCCTCGTTCGGCCACGTCTTTTAAAAATTCTGATTTTCCCGAAAGGATTTAGTTATCAACTGAAAAATGTGATAACTTGTAAAATACATAACTATTTCATTTCAAATCCTTTTCGGTTGATTCAAATTTTGTTGGCTATGTTTTTAACTGGACTTTGATTTAAAAATGTTTCCAAACTCAGTATAGCTCCAGAAAATTTTGCTAATGAATAGTAGCATTTTTGATTTATAAAAGCTGAGCAAAATTGTTTTGGTCATATCTTTGGCATTAAGAATCCAAATCAATTGGTTCTTGTTGCTAAATTCTTTATAAATCAGGATCTTGCTACTGTAAAGTTTTTGGAATTTTTGGAGAATGTTTACTGTTGAGTCTTTGCATTTTATTCGTTCTTATCGGTTGCTTTTGCTTTCTCGTTAGGATCCGAAGAGCACGTTGATAATATCATTGATCCTCAAGACACCTTGACCCCGACAAGCGAGCAAGCGGTTGATCATGTTAATCCTATTATTTTACAAGTTTAATATTTTGAATTCAACTGTATGTATGCATTGCTACTTTGTGTTAAATTATGGTTAGTTGATCCTATAGTTGCATAATCTGTAGGATATTGTTTATTCTCTACTACTTGAGCCTAGGTTATTTCTTTGTGATTAGAGTTCGTTGGATGAGCTCTTGTCACTTAGTAGCATCTGAGTCTTTATGCTTAGCCATGCTTAGTTCGGTAGCTTAGGCGATCATCGACTTAGTCGATAGTCTTGGTCACACAAAAAATTATTATTCTTTCATTATGTCCAGCACTTTGTGCTTTGTTAATTTTGCAAATCAAAAACTGAAAATGAAAACTGATTTGGACTTGGGCATAATGGTATGTTGGTGTGGTGTTTTTGGGTGTGATCGAATGGTGCCCAAGTCATCAAGGACCGAACATCTTGTTACACTAAACCAAGCACTATTGCGTACTAACCACATGAGGGATATATGGGACCCTCTTGACTTAGTACTTTGGCGTGTGTTATCTCCGAGTCGCAGGAGGAAAAGTTTTGTGTGTGTCTTTGTGTGAAACAGTTGGGTGTTCTTGTGTTTGTGTTGGGTGTGCGGTGGTGGGGATTGGGAAGGTTCTCCACCTCGGCGTCATGATTGTCCAAGGCTTTACCCGTGACGGGTAGTTGTCCGAGGCTGGGCCACGACCCCGACACAACGTATGGGTTTCTATCCATACGGGCGACTCGAAGTTAATACATAATGTTGGAAACGTCTCGTAGGACTTAGCTGTGCCGGCATACCAAAGGCAGTGTGCTTAATCATGTGGCAAAAAGGCGGTCTGATATGTGGGTAAGTTGGTACACCCTGCAGGGATAAAACTATTCGAATAGCCTCGTCCTAGGTTATGGACACGCTTGGGGAGGTCTTCCAAGAGTTAGACTACAACATTTGTTTTTTAAAAATTTAAAACTTGACATTGTTGGTATGAATGGGTAATTCATACTATTGTTGTGGTGACTATTGGGTTAGTCACTTCCAGGACTGTTGTTGTCTATTTACCGTTATTGATATTGTTCTTTCGGTTATTTGAACATTAAAAACAGATTTGTTAAATTGCTTTCAATCTATTATATTATTGCAAATGAAAACTTGCTTTATGCTAAAATGAAACCTCTGACCTCTTTGTTGATTAAGCTTGCATGTAGTATATGTACAGTTTGTTATTCCACATGTAAGTCTTGCGAGTACATTCAAAGTACTCATCGGCTTTTCTTAATTTGCTTTTGTTTGCAGGGGAAGAAGGTGAGCCCCAAGGGCCTCACTTTTGTGAGATGTGCTTCGGGTTTGGCGACTAACTTGGCGGTCCGGTCGGTTGCCTTGTGGGTTAAAGGCACACTGATTGGCTCTTTTGTTGTAGCCATCTTATGGCCCTTTTGCTTCCGCTGTTTAATTATTGTTGTCTCTTTTATTGTTGGCCGGTCGGCCTCTCTTTTGTAATGACTCGGTTTAATATTATTAATACTTCTGTTCTACTCTGTGTTTCGGTTCTATGTGGATGAATGGAATTGATACATAAATTTTGTGATGAGGTGTGTATCTTTGCACTGGGAAGTATACATGTCTCGAGTCTCGGATTATCTGCTTTGTGATGCTAGGACCGAAAGGATGGTTAAGCATTACAAGCCGGATAAACCGGGGACTCACAATCATCAATCTCTCACGAACAAGCTTTAGGATCAAGTTTTCGTTCTTGCCCAGTTTTAGACCTTCTGTTAATCAATTGGCAATTGCTCAAGATCGTTCCAAGAATTATCATAATATTCGATTGGAATAGGTCCTCAATAGCATATAGAAGGTGTGTGCAAAGTTTCATAAAGATTGGAGTTGAGAATCAAAAGTTTCACCTAATTGCAACTTCGTCATCGGTGATTTACTGTTGCGGATCGGTTACGAGTCGGCCGGTCGATCGCTTCAGTCATCACCGGTCAGACCGATTTTGGAGCGGTCCGACCGCCAGCACAACGCCGGTCAGACCGCCCAGCAATCGGTCCGACCGGTTGTGTCCAGCGGTCAGAACGCCCGTGCTGTGAGTTTGCAATCTTAGTTGATTTTGTTATTTTGCTTAGGGGATTTAATTGGATTCAATACTACTCTTCATTTGTCTTGGTATATTGATCTTCATAGCTTCATCATAGCTATTGGAGTGAAATTGTGTTGAATTCATTATTTGGGAAAAAGTGAGCGTGCTCCTATTCACCCCCCCTCTAGTCGCCTTTTCGGTCCAACAAGTGGTATCAGAGCCCGGTTAGTTCAATCTTGATCTTAACCGGTCACTGAACTTTGGCGATGGATAAGTTTTCTACTAAACCGCATATCTTCGATGGGCACGACTATGCCTATTGGAAGAATCGTATGCGTCTTTCTTGAGAGCGAGGACAAGCTATTTGGGATGTTGTTAGAGCCCCGCTGGTTATTCCTGAAATTGCTACACCTGCTTCTGCAATTCTTTTGGCTAACAACAATAAGGCTAAGAATCTTTTATATGGTGCACTTGGTAGACAAGAATATGATAGAATTTGCAATCTTTCAATCACAGCATGAAATTTGGATCACTCTCGAAACATATCATGAGGTTCGTCCCAAATCAAAAGGTGCGCCAAACGGTTTACAAGCGTGAATACAATAAATTCGAGATGCGTCCCGAGAGAGCATCGATGACATTTCGATCGCTTTAATAAAGTAATTAATCAAATGAAAGTCGTTGATATTGAATATTCTCAAATGAAAATGCCACCCATCTCTTGGTCGCAATCAACACCAAGGAGTGGGAGATGAAGGCTCTTGCTATAGAGGAAAATGTTGATCTTTCAAGTCTTACTTTAAAATTGCTTTATAGTAAACTCAAGACTCATGAAATTAAAAGAGTTGATCATCCCAAGAAAGATAATTTAGCTTTGGTAGCAGATCCTCTCAAAAACGCTTTTGATGACTCTTTTGAATCTTCTTCCGGATTTTCATTTGCTTGTTTATCTGCTATTCATGAAGAGGAGCTTGAAAGTATTCTCAAAGCAGAGTTAGATCTTCTAGCTAAAAATTCACACAGGCCTACAATAATGTGAGAAACAAAAGAGAGGTGGTCGGTGACATGCTATGAATGTGGTGAGCTCAATCATATCCGCAAATTGCCCCAAGTGGAAGGTAAGAGCAATCATAAGGAAGGAAAGCGACTTGGAAGAAGCCTCCTTTCAACAAATCAAGGTATGAGGCTAATAAGCTTGTGAAGGCTGCTCACCGGGTCCTTACCGCTTTTGAGGATCAATCCTTGAGCGATGTGGATACCGGGAGTGAGGAGGACAAGGAGGAGGAGATCCTCAAGGCAAAAGAAAGGAAGGCCAAAGACTTCACCGGCATGTGCTTCATGGTCGACACTGACGACATTGATGATAATGAGGTATCTTTTTCTTATGATGAGCTTTACGCTAAATATGATTCTATAGTTGAGCAATTGCTTAGTCAAGATGAAGCGCTAGAATTTGTCATGACAAAGAATAAGAAATTAGAGTCAAAGATTAACAAACTAAAAGTAGAGCTTAAAAATGCTAAGACTCTTGAACTCGATGAATGTTTATCTTGTCATGCTATGCATTGAAATTACCAAGTTACAATCGCTCATAATATTTACGTACAACAACTTGAGAATACTAGATCTGAACTAAATGAAATTAAAAGTGCTCCTTGTGAAAATGTTTAGACTCTAGTAAATTGATTGCTTTTGATGTATTTGATTCTAGCCCTTGCACTTCATGTTTAGAAAAAGAACGTGAAATCAAAGATATCTTAGAAGCTGCTAGAGTCAAATATGCTAAGCTTAAGGACAATATTGAAAATACTACTTGTGCTTCATGTTCCACTCTTAAGCTTGAAATTGCTTTGTATAAGGAGAAATCTATGAATAATACTTGTGATGCTTGTGTTAACTTGAGAAATGAAAATGCTTACCTTCATGATACATTAGAGAAATTTTCTAAAGGTAAGAAACAATTAAACATGATTCTTGACAAGTCTAAAACTCCTTATAAGAAGCAAGGTTTAGGATTCAATTCTTTTCAAGACAATTCAAACCCAAAAGTCATTCAAGTCTTGGAAAAAGGTTTAATTGAATTCAAAACCCAACCTGCAAAAACATCTTTTAAATCTGCAGGTTTTGTCCAACCTTGTATTAATTCAAATGGTGCTTCTTCTAGTGGTACCAAGTACCATTGCACTTATTGCAAGAAAGGTGGGCATTTGATTGAATTCTGTTGGCGTAGGTTGAAAAATGATAGGAAAATTTTTGATAGAATTTCATTTATGCAACCTAGAGCTTCTATGAGATATGGTAACACTGAAAAGAATAAACCTGGATTAGGATTTTTCTCTCATGCAAATCATTATGTTTCTAAATATCCTAATTCTAATGTTTATCAGACTGGCGGTCTGACCGCTGGTGGTCACCGGTCTGACCGTTTTGGTCGCCGGTCAGACCGCCAGCACAACGCCGGTCAGACCGCCCATGGACAGTTTAAGTCTCACTTTAAATTAAACATTGCTCAAAATCGAATTTTAGATGAAATCAAGGATAGTACTTACGGTTCAGATACTCCTTGCGGGCGTGTGTCTCGAAGATCGATTCCTAAATCTTGTTTATCTAACCCGATGATTGAGACACATCGCTTCTTTGTTCCTTGATTTTCGTGGACTACCGTGGAAAGGGGAAGAACACGTGGTTCGCCGACCGGTGTTCACGCCACATGACCGGAAACTCAAAATGGTTCACCTCTTTCACGCGGGCAACAGGTGATGACTTCATCACCTTTGGAGATGATACACAAGGGCGAATTGAAGGAACAGGATCAATTAGGGTGAACAACAAATTCATTCTAAAGGATGTCGCTCTTGTGGACAAGCTTAGGAGACTTGTAATGTCACTTTTGATGAGACTAGCCCTGGAGCTAGATCTATTGCTACAGATGATTTACAGGTGACAGAGAGCATTTTTGTGGAGGAAGATGAGGACGAAGCTAATATCATTCCTTCATCTGCACGCTCTTGGCGCCCATCTTGATACAAGAACCTGCTACGTCTACTTCACCTTCAGTTGAGGCTCCTGCTGCATCTTCATCATCAGCAGTACCTGCGGAGGTCGAAGAAACAGTATCTCACCCGGGCGCTCCACTTCGCATTCAGAGACAGCATCCTCCGGAACAGATAATAGGTAATCTACATGAGCGAGTCACTCGCTCCAGGTATAATGATCCAAATCTCTACTCTCATTCGGCTTTTGTTGCTTCTTTTGAACCCCGCGATATATCACATGCTTTATCTGATTCTAGCTGGGTAAATGTCATGCATGAGGAGTTAGAGAATTTTGAAAGAAACAAAGTTTGGAACCTAGTAGAACCTCCTAGTGGTCATAATGTTATAGGAACCCGTTGGGTGTTTAAGAATAAACAAGGTGAGGATGGTTCTGTGGTTAGAAATAAGGCCAGATTGGTAGCTCAGGGTTTCAGCCAAGTTGAGGGGTTAGATTTTGATGAGACATTTGCTCCTGTTGCTAGACTAGAAGCCATTCGTATTCTGCTTGCATTTGCTGCATCAAAAGGTTTTAAATTATATCAGATGGATGTTAAAAGTGCCTTTTTAAATGGTTTCATAGATGAGGAAGTGTATGTTAAGCAACCCCCTGGTTTTGAGGATCCTAAATATCCAAATCGTGTTTTCAAGCTATCTAAAGCATTGTATGGTCTTAAACAAGCCCCTAGAGCACAGTATGATAGACTTAAGACCTTCTTGCTTAAAAATAATTTTGAAATGGGTAAAGTGGATAAAACTCTATTTATTCTTAGGCGTGACAATGACTTCGCTTGCTCAAATTTACGTGGATGATATTATTTTTGGTGGTTCCTCTAATGCTCTTGTTTCCACTTTTCCGACACTATGTCCGTGGAATTTGAGATGAGTATGATGGGAGAGCTTAATTACTTTTTGGGACTTCAAATCAAGCAATGCAAGGAAGGAACTTTCATCCATCGACGAAGTACACTAAAGATCTACTCAAACGCTTCAACATGGGTGATTGCAAGCCAATTTCCACTCCCATGGCAACTTCGATCGCTTTGGATCCGGATGAGGAAGGAGAAGTCGTGGATCAACAGCATCGCAAACATGATCGGCTCCTTCAGATTTGACGGCCTCGAGACCGGACATTCACTTCACGGTATGCCTTTGTGCAAGATTTCAGGCGTCTCCGAGAACTTCCCATCGCCAAGCCGTTAAGCGTTTATATTCGTATTTACACTCTACCCTCTTATATGGCATTTGGTATTCTGCTCTTGACTTTGTCCATTAGAGGTTTTTCGATTCGATTTTAAGGGTCAGTCGGTTAGATAGTAAGAGTACCTCGTGCACTGTCACTTCCTAGGCACTTCTCTTGTATCTTGGTCCTCTAGGAAGCGGTCTTACATTGCACAATCCATCTTGAAGCGGAGTATGTAGTCTTGCTAGTTCTTTGAGCTGATTTTGTGGATGACGTCCACTTTGAAAGATTATGGGTTAAACTTTGCTAGTGTTCCTCTTTTCTGTGATAACACTTCTGCTATTAATATTGCTAAAAACCCAGTGCAACATTCTAGGACTAAGCACATAGACATTCGCTTTCACTTCCTTAAAGATCATGTTGAAAAGGTGATATTGTGATGCACTTCAGAGAGTCCAAGCTCAATTGGCGAGATATTCTTACCAAGCCTTTAGATCAAACCGATTTTCCTCCTTAAGAAGCGAGTTAGGGTAATTTATCCTTATGGGTTGGTTTGAGGGGAGTTTGATTCTTTTCGATCTTTCCTTGTTCTTTTGATCTTTTATTGTTCTTTTCCGAACTTAGTGATCTTTTGAACTTTTTAAGTTTTTAGGCTTTTTATTTGCATCTCATTGTATCATATTGCATTCATATGAAAAATCCAACAAGTGGTAACAACAAGTGGTTACAGCAAGTGGTATGAAAAATCCAAAAAGATGCATTGTAATATAAGATTTTACCTTATCTTTTAAAATTGATGAAGCTTTGCCTATTACCCTTTAGAGCTTTTGTATTTCAATTCTTGCTCAATGTCATGTCTAGTTCTTTGACTTGCTAGAATTATCATGCTTTTACATGTGTAGCTAAGTCTTTGCTATATGAGCTAGAACCTTTAAACAACTCAAACTAAGAAATTGCAATTTGTGGATGTTTTAGCGAGTTGCGCAATTAGTGCTCCTCTTGTGACATTGGCCTGTAATTGCTTTGTTAGCTCTTTGATCTAAAATTGACCATTACTTGAGCTTTTGTGTTCTTGAGTTTCTAAAGCTGCTCATGTGAAAAATGAAAATCAAGATTGTCTTATGCTTAAATTGTGCCAAACTATTCTTACGAGGCGCTTGTCAAATGACATGAACTTGGAGATAGTTTGATGAACAGACGATCTCATGGGGACCGCTTGTCGAAATGACATGAACCTCAAGATTTGTCGCCGGTAGAAGCTTAGAAAGAGTTTGTGGATGGCTCCTAGTCCAGGATCTTCTTTACTAAGATATACCTTTAATCAACTTTTGGTGAAGCTTAGGATGAGTTTGTGGATGGCTCCTAGTCCAGATCTTGTCACTAAGTTAGATCATTAGTCAACTTCAATATTCAATGCAAATGAGAAAAATATTGACAAATGGGCGTATAAAATATTGAGCAAAATGATTCAATACGGGACTTGATTGACTCTTAATGTGGTCTTTGTTAGATTTTTGATCTCACTTTGACATTTTGACATGGCCAATTTCACTTTAGGATCCCTGTTGATGAACTTACTGAATTTGAAGCGTTGCTTAAATTGATCAAATCTACTGCTTTACTTTTGAGCCTTTGTTCTTAGCTTTGATATATATGTCTTACCATGATCTTGCTAGCGCTGTCAGGCTTGATATGCTGTTTGTGCAATATTAGAGATACTAGCTTGTTCTTTTGTGTAATCTCCAAAGCTTCTTGTAATCAAAATTGAAAAATACAAAATTGAAGCCACTCCATTGCACTTCATGCATATTCCTCTTTATGCTTCTTTTGTTTCTGCTTCTTCCTTTATTCTCTATTTATTATCTCTGGATGAGAGGAAGGCGTGATTCCTTGATGAATCCATTGTCAAAGGGGGAGAAGATGTGTTAAATGAGAAGAGAAGATGTGTTAATAAAAAGATATTTCTTTATTGGGGAGAAGTTTATACAAAGGAGAAACGAAAATTTGAAAATTGAGGATCATAGTGAGGGGAGTTCTTGAGTTGCATTCTTATTGTCTTATTGAATATTCGAACTTGAATTGCATTCTTTTATACTCACAATGATCATAGGTCAATTGAACAATTGTTCTTTCATATGGACCTCATGTGAGAATTTTGACCCTTTTCGAAATCAAAGTTTTTATGCTTTCTTTTGCCTTGTCTCACATGCCTATACTATTACGATGCCACTTGGTCATTTCATTGCTTTTTCTTGCTTATGGACCAAGTTGTGCCTTTGTGCTAAAACCGCGAGTAAACTCGTTTTCAAACCTCTTACTTACATTTTTCGGATAATTGCCAATGTGTTCATCAAGGGGAGATTGTGGATTTCATGGGGATATGTTCCAGATCTTAGGATGATGTGACAATTGGCAATGACATTTACGGTTTGTCGCTTCACGTGTTTTCGACAAAGTTACTGAGCTTATGGACGAGGCGGTCCGACCGGTCCCAAATCGGTCGGACCGACCATGTGGGCGATCGGACCGCGGTGACCAAAGTACTCAAACGAGTGGGCCAAAAATAGGTGTTGTAGGCAAGTGAGGGATCCCAATACACTTGGTCTCATGATTTTGGAGTCTCCAAGAAAAGTTCTATTGGTTTAAAGTTTCGAAGGTTTGGATTTTGGGGTTGAAATTGGCTAAGTCCCAAGGCGGTCCGACCGACTCACGAGGAGCGGTTCGGCCGAGCCAGGCGGTCCGACCGCTCACGGAGCGGTCGGACCGGTATCCACTTGATCATCGGCCAACCGTGGTGATGTTGTTTTGTTAGGTCAAAGTCATGGGTTCCATGGCATATGTTTTGCATGATGCATGTTTTGACTAACATGGGTCAAGTTTTGAAGAACTTGTTCCCGAATTCGTGTTTTCTTGTCGTGGTTGTGCGGGTTGCTTGGTGGTCAACGACGGTCAACGGTGAGGAGGATCGGGACTAGACTTGGAGAGTTGAGGTCCAGAACGATCGACGATGCGGGTGAGGTCAACGACTCAAGCGTGACACAAGATGGACAAGGGTGACCTATTGGCAAATCCATGGTGCATGGTGAAGCGGTTTAGGTCAAAAGGTTAAAGACGGCGCTGCGAAGTGTGCGTGTGACCCGCTTGTTAGTGGGCCTTAACGGAGCCCAATTGAGTCAAACCCTAGGAGTTCTAGGCCTCCACTATAAATAGGAGGAGGTGGTGGTCGCACCTCTCTCTCGCCTTTTTATGTTTCAAAACCCTAATTGTCTTTAGGGAGTTGAGGTGGAGGCTAGGGCTCTTGATGGTTTGTGGTGAATTTCGTGATCTTTGATTGTCTACTGATCCATGATGGTGTGGATGTAATCCAGCATCAATCACGAAATCAATCTATGCAAGGTTTGCTTTCAATTTCGTGTTTTTAGGGCTTTCTTTGATCCGCGAGTTTGTGATTGATTCTTTCATGTGAATTAGCTTGCTGTGATATGTGTGAATCTATCTAGCATCATCTTGATCATCAATCTCTCACGAACAAGCTTTAGGATCAAGTTTTCGTTCTTGCCCGGTTTTAGACCTTCTGTTAATCAATTGGCAATTGCTCAAGATCGTTCCAAGAATTATCATAATATTCGATTGGAATAGGTCCTCAATAGCATATAGAAGGTGTGTGCAAAGTTTCATAAAGATTGGAGTTGAGAATCAAAAGTTTCACCTAATTGCAACTTCGTCATCGGTGATTTTCTTGTTGCAGATCGGTTCGAGTCGGCGGTCGACCGCCCGTCATCACCGGTCGACCGATTTTGAGCGGTCCGACCGCCAAGACTAACGCCGGTCGATCGCCCAAGAATCGGTCCGACCGGTTGTGTCAGCGGTCGACCGCCGCGTCCGTGAGTTTGCAATCTTAGTTGATTTTGTTATTTTGCTTAGGGGATTTAATTGGATTCAATACTAGTCTTCCACAGATCTTGGTATATTGATCTTCATAGCTTCATCATAGCTATTGGAGTGAAATTGTGTTGAATTCATTATTTGGGAAAAAGTGAGCGTGCTCCTATTCACCCCCCCTCTAGTCGCCTTTTCGGTCCAACAAAGTTGCATAACTTTCACACTATTCTTGGTTGCAAAAATTCCAGATACAAACGAATGCGAAGCTCCAGAATCAAACAGAACTGATGCAGGTACTGAATTTACCAAAAACTTACCCAGTACAACGTCGGGTGCTTCTTGGGCTCCTTCCAGAGTGACGTGGTTGACACGGCCTCTGACAACTGATTGTGGCGCTCCTCCGGATTGACCGGTAGCTTGAGAAGTTCCTTGATGGTTGTCTGGTACTGGCGTCTTGGCTGGTGTGTTCCCAAGGTTGAAACGTACTGGAGTGATAGTCCCATTCTGCGGACATCGGTTGGCGAAATGTCCTGGCTGACGACAGGTAAAGCAAACTCTGGGTGCATTCTGTGGGTTGCTTACTGGATTGGGGTTGACTGGTGCGGGGTTGCGGAAGTTCTGAGTAACTGGACGAGATGCTGAAGTTGGTGCAGGTGGTCTGGCAGAATTATGTGGTGGAAAATGGCTAAACTGCGGTGGAATCATTCTTGCCTTCAGCTGGGGTTGGTGACTTTCTTGCTGAGCCATTCTGCGCTTACGATGATCCTCCAATTCCTTGCGCTTATCCTCAAGAATCAAAGCCTTGTTGATCAATTCTTGGAAATCAGGAAAGGTGTGGGCGATCAAGTTGACTTGAAGTCCAAATGTTCAATCCTTTTAAAACAACTCGACGCGTGCCTTGTCGGTGGCGACATCTTCTGCAGCATATCGAGCAAGTTGAGAGAATTTGTTGAGGTAGTCGGTCACTGACATTCCTCCTTGCTTGAGAGCACGGAATTCATCCTTCTTCAGATCCATAATTCCTTCCGGCACATGATACTGGCGAAAAGCAGTTGTGAACTCTTTCCAAGTAATGTCTTGTGGCGTTCCATGCGCTGCACAAAAGTTTTCCCACCATTCGCAAAGAATGCCTTCCATCCGTGAGTGGCGATGTAACTTTCTCATGATCGCTGCATTGAGTGATCAGTAGCTTCCTCTCAATGACACGAAGCCAATCATCAGCTTCTACCGGTGAGACATGTCCAGAGAAAGTTGGTGGACGGGTTCTCATAAACTCGGCCAACTTGGATGATCCATTGTGACCATGAGCAACTGGGGCTCCATTATGATGCTGATTGTTGTGGTTCTGGTTATTCATAGCTTGTATCTGGTTCATCATGGTGTACATCAGCTGGGTTTGAGCTGTCATGAATGCCCCAAAATTCTGCAGATCAATTGAAGGTGCTTGTGGTGGAAATTCTTCTCCGGGGGTCTGCTCCTGTCCTTCTGACACTGGAGTATCGGAACCACTTGCAGCAGCTTGACGAGTCTGAACTATCTGGTGAATCTCCAGGGTTAGATAAGGTAGCAAGCACAAGATGAGTTGTAGAACTAAGCGGGGTAGGTAAAACCCAACAATATATTTTAAGAAAGCTCAACTGAAACTCTTATATTGATTAAGATAATAGTATGGCTTGCAACAAATGCCTAAGGGCCTTTGCAGCTCATACTTGCACACAAAAATAAGGACGAATCCTAAGCACACAAAACTACCGCTTAAAGGGCGACTCAAGACTTAATACTGGCTAAGCCTAAAACAACTCGAACAGACTACTTAATCAAATAGCCTCCGTAGCCTTGACGGTGCTCCCGCCTGCTGTAGACCTGAAAGTGAGCTGGCATCCTTGCAAACTGATCTTGATGTCCCGGGGCTGGTGCAACAGAGCAGTGTCTCGTGTGCAAAGGGCTGGTTCCTCCGGCTGCCGCTTCTTCCGTTCAAATTGGTCCATCGCCTTCTTCCAGGTCTTCCTCTTCAGTGTCTTCTTCATGATCGTGCCGTCCATAAAGAGTTTCCTCCAAAATGGCGATCCTTTCTTCAGCTCTCTGAAGAGTCTCGTAGGTACACTCCAGCTCTGTAGCGGCTAACTCCAACGATTCCTCTTGAGCAGTGGCGAACTGGGCAAGATGCACCACGGTGGCGTTGTCTTCTCCTTCCGTAGACGGAAAACGTGCAGCAAGATCCACGTCGGATGTGCGGGGATGATAACGGAAAACTGTGTCACGAAGCTCTCGAGAATAGATGTTGCAGATCCTTAGAATGGCAAGGCGCGAAGACTCCTGGATTGCTTCAATCCAAATACTCCTTCGAGCTGAGATGTTCAGTGGTTTGCTTGCCTTGGTGTTCTTCCTGGTGTAGACGGTCAAATGGCAGATTACTCCACGATCTCGGCCGTTCACGATCCAAGCGTTGCCACGATACAATGGACGGTCAAATTCTCCAAGTACTTGTAACAGCTTCCAAAGCTCAGCGGCAAGTCCGCCCTTGCGCTCTCCATAACTCTGAAGACGAGGCATCTGTCAAGATGAAAACAGTTTTAAAACAGCGGGGAGAGAAAGAATTTTAGCAATAGTTGAGTCAAGAGAGACATGAGATGAGTTAAAGAGTCTAATTAATCTTGCAAGTTAATTTTGCTTTAGAAAATAGTTTGGACTCACTAAGAACGGCCAATCTAGGTAAGGTCAAGACCTACAGTCAGTATGGCTCTGATACCACCTCTGTCGGGACCCAAATAAGCAAATCTGGACCCTTTGTGTATTCTGCACTAGTCCAGGATTACGCTAGTGCACACAGTGTCAACATCGATGAAATATCACATCCATACAACGAATATAAGAATAAACGAGTACTTTGAATAACAAATAACTGTTTGGACCTTACGGTCGAGTTTTACATTTATTAAGCCATGCAAGGCTGACAATAAAGAAATAAACCGCAATGAAACGAATAAACTCCGGTGGCTCCCATCAATTTACCACGTGCAACCGATCGATCAAGACCCTAACGATCAACCTTCAGAGAACACTTCTTCAAAAGCAAAGTGACGACTCCTCCACTTCTGTTGATTTGTTTAGCAAGAGTGAGTACACACCGTACTCACAAGTCATACCACAGAATGCAATTTATAGATGATGGTTTATTCCAAAGGAATGGCTTCTGTGGTTATTTTACAGAAATGCAACATTTGCAATTGAATACAAATAATAGATTGAAAGCATAATTCAAAACAAATAGACAATAATAAGTTAACAATTGATTTCACAAAGTACACACAGTCTAATCAAGTTATTCACACAGCTGCACAAGTTATCTCACACAGCTGACCCTTCCCAATTGTTTTTATAAAAATCTACCCCTCGTGTGAAATTCCCGAGCATGTCCATAACCGAGGACGCGGCTATTCGAATAGATTGGGTTAAACACTCTGCAGAGGCTGTACACTTTACACACACGATACAATCAGTGTAGCTAGCACTAACCATAACAAAACCTTTCAGAGACTTCATCTCAAACAATGACACTCTCGATGTGCTTTCCTGCCGTCCAATTTGTTCACATAGCCCTTGGAAAGACACACACCGTTGGACAGGGATGCAGCGAACCGTCCCGCGATGTGACCCAAACATAGCGGTACACACCTCCAGCCCATCACACAGTTTAAATACAACCTGAGTTGTCAATGTCAAGACTCCATAACTTACTAAGTCAGGCCCAGCCCATACTAGGCATGTGGTCGCACAAAGAAGGCCCAGCTCAATGGCGCACAAAGTTAAGTCCTTAATTGACCAAGGCAAGACTTCCAGTTTTAACCCAAATCACAAAGTTTATATCACACAGATCCACCACTTGCCTCAGTCTAAATCTTTTCCCACCCTGTTGATTAAGTGCAACACATGCCATCAACGAATAACAGCACATACAGTTTCATCACACAGTTCCATAATCACTTAGTCAAGTTTATAATTGCAACTCTCACATGAAATGATGACTCGTGGCATGGCTAAGCAGTCTAATCGTATCTAACCAACCCACGTTGGTGCTACGATAATACCAACTAATAATGAACCAACCTAGGGTGACAAAAGATCATGGCATATAAATTGACAAGGTGGATATAGCAATTTGGATTAATAACTATCCCAAAAGCATTTAAATAAATACTTGAAATAGAATGCAATACATTGAAACAAAGTATTTTGAAAACTGGGTTCAATATGATCAAAGGTAGAACTTGCCTTGAAATAGGTCTAGATATTGATCTTGGTCTTGGGGTGCTCCTTCTTCTGTAAAATTCCCCGAAGTATCGATGTCTACTCGCAAACGAGACAAAAGAAACAAAAACAAATAAATAACAGAGGTAAAACAAACTCCAAAAATCAAATAAAATTCATCATTAAATAGATCTTAATTTTATATGAATTTACAAATTTGAATGGGCTCAATCGGAGTTCGGATGCAAAAGATATGGGCTTTGGAAGATTGGAAAATCAAATAAACCCTAATTTGGATTTTATTGAATTTCCCGAATTATTTTTATAAAGGAAAATCGAATTATTGCGCAATGCTTGCGTCAGCTGAGAATTTTCAGAAAAAGAATTATATTTAAAAACCGTACTGAAAGGTGGGCCCCACATGTCAGTGACACGGCTCACGGTGAACCAAGTCCACCGAGCCTCTGGATCTGGGTCGGGGCTGAGGTGGTGTACCCGCGTGCGGGTGGCACTGACGCGGCACCAACGAGGCTGACACGCACGCATTGTGGGTCGAGGTGGACGCCGACGCTGGGCTGCCACATCAGATCGACGGCGGCGATGGCTCGGGAACCAATGGTAACGGCGAACGGCGGCTCCTCGCCGGCGGTGAGTGGTACCAACATGCGGAGGGGGTTATTGCGCACCTATGGGCACTGGTTTGAGCACCTGAGGTTGACGGAGATGGCCGGCGGCGAGGGAGAAGCGGCGGCGAAGACTCGGGTTTTGTCGGACGGGCGCCCGCGATGCTCGCGACGAGGAGGTGCGCACGAGGTAGCTCGAGACTTGGCGATCACGAGGTGCGGTCGGTGAGGCAAGGGCGGCGAAGACGGGCGGCAATCCGCGAGGAAGCTCACGGCGATCCTGAGGTTCGAGCTCCGATTCCGGCGAAACGACGACGATCTAGGGTTAGCGGCTGTGGGAAAAAGGCGGCGGAAGTGGATGCGATCCTCGTGACACGGGCGCGGCTTTAAATAGGGCCGAGAAACCCTAGAACCCATGTCGAGGACGGCGGCGGCGCGCGCGGGAGAATCGGAACGAAGTCCCGATCGGAGACGATGAACAGTGTTTCGGTGGGACCCACTTGTCAGCGGCGGTGGCTCGGACTAAGGTGAGTGGAAAAAGGCGACGCCTCGTGGTCCCACTTGATGAGAGACGGAGACGACGCGGCACGGCGCCGAGATTCAAGCGGGAGCCACGCGCGACAATCCAACGGTCAAGGCGGCGAGATCATGAAGTGCGAAGTGGCACCGGCGATGATGATCCAACGGCTGGGAGAGAGCGGGCTGGAATAGTATTGGGCTTCGGCCCAATACTGTTCCGAGGAATTTAAATAGATTTTTCTTTTTAATAAATCCAGAAAATACAAATAGCAATTAGAAAATAGCAAATGACTTTGGAAAAAATCCCAGAAAATTCTATAAAATATATCCAAGCATATAGAATCTAAATAAAATAATTTTGACAATTGTTGATGTTGGGATTAAACACATTAAATCAGTTTGTCCTTAAAGTCCATATTAAGCTTTTTAATTTAATATTCAAATAAATCCAAATGATGAATTTTCTTACTACCATTATTTAAAAGATTTTTAAAGCTCTGAAATTTGGGATGTTACACTCACTAAGGCGCAAGCCTCATTGGGTAGTTGCTTCGTGGTGACCGTAAGAGGAGTTCTCGTGAGGGAGTGGGTCTGCTCACCTTTCGCCAAGAAATTCAAGGGAGGATTGCAGTCCTCCAAGTCTAAGCAGTCAAGGATCAAGCTAGTGCACACGGTGCCAACATAGATGAATATCATTCAACATAAGACACATATAAGAATAAATGACTAATTTGCATAATAAATAGCAGTTTTGACCTTATGACCGAGTTTATAATTATTAATCCATGCAGGATTGACACTAAATAAAGAAAACAACAGCGAAACGAAAACAACTCCAGCGGATGCCCATCAACTCGCCATAGGCAACAGACTGGGATCAAGACCTAACGATCACCATCCTCGTAAAGCTCCTCCCCGAAGACAGGCGATGATTTCTCCATTTCAGCTGAATGATTGCAGCAAGAATGAGTATTCCGAGTACTTAACAAGTTGTACTACATAATGCAATTATAGATGATGGCTTATTCCAAAGAAAATGACTTCTGTGACTATTTTCCAATAAAGCAGCATTTACAATTTAATACAAATAATAGATTGAAAGCGTAATTCAGAACAAATAATTAATAATAATTTTAATAATTGTTTTCACAAAGACACTAAGCCTATTCAATTCCTTTCACACAGCTGCATAAGTTATCCCACACAGTTTTTCCTTCCCAATTGTTTATGAAAATCTACCCCTCGTGTGAAATCCCCAAGTATGTCCATGACCACATACGCGGCTATTCGAATGGATTGTTTAGTACTCCGTAGAGGTAGTATACTTTACCCACAAGATATAATCAGTGTAGCTAGCACCAATTATAACAAAATCTTTCTGAAACTTTACCATAACAATTGACCCTCTCGATGTGTTTTACCATCGTACCAACCCTAACACAGCGCTTGATACGACACACACCGTTGGACCCGAAGACTACGAACTGCTCATAAATGTGACCCTACCACAGTGGTACACACCCCCACCCTGACACACAGTCTGTTCTACATGCTTGAGTAGTCAATATCAAGATTTCATAATTTACTAAGTTAGACCCATCCTATCAGGCATGTGGTTGTACAGTTGTGGCTCGGTTCAATGACGCACAAAGTTAAGTCCTTAATTGACCAAAACGATACTGCCAAAGTTCTAACAAACTATCATCTTCATATTTTCCCAATCACACAGTTCCATCCACCCGCCTCAGTCTAATTTTTTTCCCACCCTGTTGGTTAAGTGCAACACATGCCATCAATGGCTAACAACATACGACACACAGTTTTACACATATTCCATAATTACTTAGTCAAATTCATATTTGCAACTCAAATGATATAGCAGACCCGTTGTACGGCTAAGCAGACTATTCGTATCTAACCAACCCACGTTGATTCTATGATAATTACAACTATTATCTAACCAAACTAGGGTGACAAAAGATTATGATAATACAATAGGTAAGGTGGATAGCGTCCACATCGGAGCAAACGGTGATGCTCGTTGGATAGCCAAGGCAATGGCGAACTCAATGAGGTACCTACGGCGGCTGGGGGTGAACGGAGTTTGACGATGGTAAGGTTGGGGCGGAGTTTAGGGTTCGGGCTTGACGGCAACCTGTCAAGATTTTGGATGTCGTAGAGCGTCATACCAGAAGCAAGACCGGACGTTTCTGCAAAGTTCAGTGGAGCAACCACTCAGAAGGAGAAGCCACATGGGAACGTGAAGAAGAGTTGAAAGCCGAGTTTCCTAACCTCTTCTCTAGCTAGCTTGAATCTCGGGGACGAGATTCCTTTAAGGGGGGGGGGGAGGTTTGTAACATCCCAATTTTCTAAGCTTTAAAAAATCTTTTGAATAGTTACTAGTTGGAAAATTTTGAATTTTTCCTGAATTTATTTAGAGCTTAATATGGACTTTTAACATCAAAACAATTTAATGTGATTAATCCCACATCAACAATTGTCAAAACTATTTTATTTGGATTCCATGTGCTTGGATATATTTTCTAGAATTTTTCTGAATTTAGTTGCTATCTTATAATTGCTAATTAGATTTTTTGTATTTTTTAAAATAGAAAAACTATTAAAAATCATCGGAACAGTGTTGGGCTGAAACCCAACACCATTCCCCCCGCCTCTTCTCCATCTGCCAGGTGGCCCCTACCGCCATGCCATCGTCGTCTTCGATCGGGACTTCGGTTCCGATTTCCCCGTGTGTAAAGTCGCCAACCCGTATTCCTCGGGTCCTCAGCCTATTTAAGGCCTTAGCGTGTGCGTCATGAGGTTCGCACCACTCCCCGTCGCCTTTTCTCTGCAGCCGCAAACCCTAGAGCACCGCCTTTTCTCGGGAATCGGAGCTCGAACCCTAGCGCTGCCGCAGCCTTCGTTGTCAAATTTAGCCGCCGTTGGTGAGCTCCTACCGCCTTTGAGCGCAGTGCCGACTTTGCCGCATCGAGTTCTACCCTGTGCGCACAAGTTTGTCTCGGGAGTGTTGCTATCTCGCCGTCGTCGTAATTGCCGCACCGCGTCGCCACTGACCTTGGACGCCGCCGCAGTTTTCGCTAGGATCGACCAACCGCGTCACCAAGTCTGAGAGAGCGCGCTGAGTTGAGCGCACCCTTCCGCTGCATCCGGTGAGCACTGCAGCGCCGTTGCCGTACAAACCGAAGCTTAGTTGGCGATCCGATGTCATCCAGTGACGTGGACGTCCACGTGTGCAGCCACCTCAGCTCGTGTGCTCGCGTGTCACCTATGTGGCATCCCAGTCGGAGCCACGTATGCGCAGATGCGGTAGCTCAGTTTCAAAGCCCTAGACCGGTTCGGTGAACCAAGTTCACTGTGAACCGAGCCGCTAACATGTGGGCCCCACATGTCAGAATTTCTTTTATTTATTCTTTTTCCAGAAATTCATCGCTGACGCCAGCATTGCGCAATAATCCAATTTTTCTTTAGAGAAATAATTCGGAAATTCTAATTAAATTCAAAAATAGGATTTTCTTTAGATTCAATCTTCCAAAGCCCACATCTTTTGCATCCAAGCTCCGATTGAGCCCATTCAAATTTCTAAATTTATATAAATTTGAGATATATTTATTTATGATTTTTATTTAATTTTTGGAGTTAGTTTTGCCTTAGTTATTTATTTATTTTGTTTATTTACTTCGTTTATGAGTAGACGTTGATACTTCGGGAAACTTTGTAGAAGGAGTGCCTCAAGATCAAGATCAGTACCTAGACCTATTCCAAGGCAAGTTATACCTTTGATCATGTTGAATCCTGTTTTTTAAAATACTTTGATTTAAACTATCACATTTTATTTCAAGTATTTATTTAAATGCTTTTGGGTTTAGTTATTAGTCCAAATTGTTACATCCACCTTGTATATTGTTATGTCATATTTTTTTGCCACTCTAGGTTGGTTCATTATTAGTTGGTATTATTGTAGCACCAACGTGGGTTGGTTAGATACAAGTAGAGTGCTTAACCATGCTACGAGTCATCATTTCATGTGAGTTGCAAATATAAACTTGACTAAGTGATTATAGAACTGTGTGATGAAACTATATGTGCTATGTGCTATTACTCGTTGATGGTATGTGTTGCACTTAACCAACAGGGTGGAAAAAGATTTAGACTGAGGCAAGTGGTGGACACTGTGTGATATGGTGGAGCTGTGTGCTGGGAATATAATCTGTGTGACTTAGTTAGAAATTGGAAGTCTTGCCTTGGTCAATTAAGGATTTAACTTTGTGAGCTATTGAACTGAGCCTTACTGTACAATCACATGCTTGGTATGCGACGGGCCTAACTTAGTAGGTTATGGAATCTTGCTATTGACAACTCAGGTTGTAGGTTAGCTGTGTGATGGATGGAGGTGTGGACTTCAAGATAGATCACATCGGGACGATTCACGCATCCTCGTCCAGCTGTGTGTGTCGTACCAAACGCTGTGTGTATCGGTTGGACGACAGTAAAGCACATCAGGAGTGTCAATATTTAAGATGAAGTTTTTGAAAGGTTTTGTTATGGTCAGTGCTAGCTATACTGATTGTATCTTGTGGGTAAAGTGTACAACCTCTGCAGAGTGTTAAATCAATCTATTCGGATAGCCACGTCCGCGGTCATGGGCATGATCGGGAATTTCATACGAGGGGTAGATTTTCATAAAAATATTGGGAATGGTCAGCTGTGTGAGATAACTTGTGCAGCTGTGTGAATAACTTGTTTAGGCTACGTGTCTTTGTGAAATCAAATGATAAATTAGCATTATTGATTTGTTTTGAATTATGTTTTCAATCTATTATTTGTATTTATTTGCAAATGTTGTATTTTTGCAAAATAACCACAAAAGCTATTCCTTTGGAATAAACCATCATCTATAAATTGCATTCTGTGATATGACTTGCGAGTACAGTTGTGTACTCATACTTGCTTCAAACAATCAACAGAAGTTGAGGAGTCTTCGCCTGTATTTGAGGAGGAGTTCTACGAAGGTGTCGATCGTTAGGGTCTTGATCCCAGTCAGTTGCCTGTTGTGAATTGATGGGATTTCGCTGGAGTTTATTTTCGTTCCGCTGCTGCTATTTTATCTATTGTCATCCCTGCGTGGCTTAATAAATGTAAACTCAACCATAAGGTCAAAACCATTATTTGCTATTCAAATTAGTCGTTTATTCTATTAACCATCTTGTGTGGATCGATAGTCATCTATGTTGACACTGTGTGCACTAGCGTGATCTTGGACTAATGTAGAATACATAGAGGGTCCAGAATTGCATTTTGGGTCCCGACAGTACCCCTCCCGAGGATCATCGAGGCCTTAAATAGTCTCGGAAAGTGGGTCCAACACGGACTCCAAAAGGGGGCAGCGATGGAGCTACAGTCCGAGGCAGAGACGACAACGTGGTGGTGATGAGGTTGACAAGCTGGCCTGGACGTGTGGCGCACACGGGTTCAACGTGGCGGTAGCGGCGCTAACTAGTGGGTCCTACCTGGCAGTTGCGGCGAGGTGGTGCGACTGGGCTGAGCGCACGATTGGCCCACAAATGCGGGTTGCGCATGGGAAAACACGAATTGAGTCAGAGATATTCGGCCTAAGGAATTTATGAGATTTTAATTTGCTTTTGCATTTTAGAAATACGAAAAAAAATCAAAATAGCAAATTAACAATAGCAAATGAACTCGGAAAAATTCCAAAAAAATCTGAAAAATATTTCCAAGCACAAAGAACTCAAATAAAATAGTTTTGGAATTAGTTGATATTCAGATTAGTCACATTAAATTATTTTGCTATTTAAAAGTACAAATTAAGTTGGTTTAAATTCAAATAAAATTTGGTGAATTTTCCAGAGGACTAAACTGCTCAAAAGGGTTTTGAAACTTAGAAAATTGGGATGATACAACAATAGCAAGGAGGTGATGTTGGGACAAATTATAAGGTGGCGACATCACACCGATTAGGCATCAAAAGCTGCGAGCAATGGAGGTAAAGAAGCATATAAAGCTAATTCTAGTGCGTTCTCTATTACACGTAGTAGGGAAATTGAATGCTTCAAGCGCAAAGGAAGTGGGCATGTGATGCGTGATTGCCCAAGTAAGCGAAAGGTGTTGCTCACAGGTAATGGTTATGCTTGAGAAAGTGCTAGTGAGAGTTCTAAAAGTGAGAAATCAAAAGACACCTAATACGAGTAAACTCCTATTGTGTCCGGATCAACTTTTGATCAATAGGATATTCTTCCTAAATGTGTTGTGAACATGCTAGTTCAAAAAGTGCATGGTGCTGAAATTGAAGCTAAAGGGCAATGGTGGAGTGTTTTCCAAACGGAGCGGAAGATCAAGGAGAAAGCATGCAAGCTAATCATTGACGGTGTGAGCTTTACCAATGTGATTAGGAAGGATTTGGTGTACACTTTGGGTCTGTCCACGTGGTGGCATCCGCAACCGCACTACGTGGAGTGGTTGTATAACTCCGGGAGATTGAAAATAACTCACAAGGTGCGTGTTCCGTTTGTCATTGGTGATTATGCTAACAAGGTGGATTGCGACGTCTTGCCGATGGATGCATGTGGTTTGCTATTGGGTAGGCCGTGGCAATATGATCATAATGCTACATATGAGGGCCGGTCCAATACATATTTTTTTGCGACATGTACTGAAACAAATGGTGGAGAGTGCAATCAAAGTGGAGGAAATTTTATCAAAGAAGAAAGCTCAAAAAATCCCCGAAAGCCGAGTACGGCTTTGCTTGAAGGGGGAGGAGATGATACGGGCATAAAAACCGTAAACGCTTTGAAATGTATTAATTCTTTTTCTAGTTGGAGAAGTACTTGTTAGCACCAAGACGGATGTGAGTGAGAACTGGCATGGGAAGATAGGATGTAGGGGGAGTGTGCCAAGAAAAAAGGTCAAAACAGGTGCATCTACAATTTGTTCTATGATTCAGATGGGAACCCTATGGGTTCCTATTTTTATTTGCTAGTTAGGTTTCTAGTTTAGCATGAGTAGTCCATACGTCGGTTGTGTTTTCCTTTGGTTGCATCCATATAAAAAAAAGGAAACTACCTAATTTCTATTAGGAGTTGGAGTCATGTGCTAGTTTCTCAGACAAACCGGTTTGATTTTTGTGAGGAATCCAATCCAGTTGTACATGAGTTAAAGTCAGGTCGTGTGCTAGTTAGTTTCGGCCAAGTCTTAGGGGTATGCATGAAAATAAAAAGGGTATGATGTTTTGTATCTGAAGTCCTTTTGCATTGGAAAATAAACCTAAAAATCGCCGAGCATGGCGGCCACATCGCGTGGGTTTTCTCTATGAGATTCCATTGAGAGTTTCATCGTGAGCGAGTAGATTCCTGCGGCGGTGTTGGAGTTTGCTCACTGGATCCTTTATCCTTGTTCCTGGTTCGTGTATTGAGGTGTACACAGGCAAGAAATTCATCTAATAATTGGTGTGCTGCTATATTTGGTATCCTACAGATCCATATATCTTTCTTTGTGTTGATTCAATTTTGCACAAAGGAATTGTTGTTACTGTTTTCTTGGCCGACACTAGGGAAGCACATCTACTGGTTATTCTATTGTCTTGTGCATTGGCAAATTGATGTTACTTGAGAACCAAGAGTGCTAGCTAGTTGGCTGAACAAGCTATTGGCCGAGAGCTTGCTATTTGGCTGTGTGGAATATACTGCTGGGTGTTGGGACCAAGGCACGGTGCTGCACTGCCGATTCTAGGAAGAATCGAGAAGAAGTTATTGATTTGCAGATTGAGTACCCTGAAAGATTGGACCACGTGCACGTGCGGGTGAAGACGGGCTGGGGTAGAGTGGCGCTGGACCGAAGGGAGTTGGGCCGGCTCAGGCTGGTGGAGATGCGGGTGGCAAGTGGGGAGTTTGTCGGGGAAAAGGAGATGGTTTAAGGATTTCAGAAAAGGATTAAATCAAATCAAGCTCAAAGAAATTGAAATTAAACTATGAAATTTCCTAGAAAATATAGATGTGCATATTTGATTATGTTGGATTTAACTAAATTATTTTGACCACCTACTTATATGTTGTTGAGCCACATTAATTTTC
This sequence comes from Hsuehochloa calcarea, assembly GCA_036346395.1. Classification (NCBI taxonomy): domain Eukaryota; kingdom Viridiplantae; phylum Streptophyta; class Magnoliopsida; order Poales; family Poaceae; genus Hsuehochloa; species Hsuehochloa calcarea. The sequence continues at coordinate 773,822 of JAYEVG010000073.1, forward strand.
TTTGCTATTTGGAAAATTCGTTTAAGTCAGGATTAATTCAAGATTATGGGTTTTGACTTTGAAAACATTCTTAAAAGAGGCAAAAAATTGGGATGTTATCGAGGCCATTGTAGAGGAGTTACACAAGAGCCGCCTGTACCACTACAAGAGGAGTCAGAGCCACAGTCACCCACACTCGAGGCTACAACACCACCTCTGGAAAGCACCACCACCTGATTTTCCTACGCTAGCACCCCCTGTTCCCTACGTCCTAGGTCCGCGTCTTTAGGATTAGTTCGCGCCGATGCTTACTCACCTTCCAGTCTACAACGAAGAAGATTGTCGTCGTGGATGTGGAGGTTACCTCAGTGAGTGAGGGAGCAGAGAGTTCCAGCTTAGCTAGTCGAGGCTCATGGTGTGACGAGCCGCATCAGAATAAGATTAGGAGTATTGCCCTTTAGGCATTGGATCTTGCATTAGGTTCGACCTTTGTGTTTCCTCGTGTGTGTGATGAGTCACGAGAGTCCTTAGGCACTTGTTTGCAGTCATGCTAAGACATTATAATTAATATAATATATTAGTTCGAGTTTATTGGTGTTCTTGTGCTATGTTTTGTTGGGTTTAACCCACCCCTGTTTAGTTCTCTACTTGTATTGTGCTTTTCCCTCTTGTGTAATCCCTTGGAGCTTCTGATATTCATACTTGCAACAGTACCAACAGTGGAGCTGGAGGCAGTGGAATAATTTAAATGAGCACGCGAATGTCGGAGCATTCTCACGCAAGCGCCTCCATCGATCCACATAATTTTGGAGCTTTTCTCGCTGTTCAAACCTAGTTGATGCAATCGATGATGCAACATATGCAGAATATGTACAACAATCCACCTAACATCAATGTTGCACCTGTTGCTCATTACCCTCCCTTGCATTCCAAGCTCGTAGAGTTCCGGAGAACCCAGCCACCCACCTTCTCTGGGAATGTTCCGACAGTGGAGGCCAATGATTGGCTTCGTGTTGTAGAATGGAAGTTGCTCATCACCCAGTGCAATGACCGTGAGTAGGTTCTCTATGCAGTTCATCAATTGGAGGGTGTTGCTACTGAATGGTGGGAGAACTTTGGTGCTGCCCACGAAACTCAGAATATCACTTGGGGTGAGTTCAGTACTGCATTCCGTCAGTACCATGTGCCAGAAGGGATCATCGATCTTAAGAAGGAAGAATTTTCATGCCATCAAGTAGGGAGGAATGTTGATGTCAGACTACCTCAACAAGTTTACTCAGCCTGCTCGTTATGGCCTAGAAGACGTGGATACTGATACAACAAGATAGAGCCGCTTCATGAAAGGTTTGAACTCGGGACTGTAGGTCGGATTGATTACTCACACCTTCTCGGACTTCCAGGAACTAATCAATAAAACCCTCGTCCTCGAGGATAAGCGTAAGGAGTTGGATGACAACCGTAAGTGCATTATGTCTCAACAAAGAGGCCACCAGCACTAGTAGAGAATGAGGATTGTTCCACAACAATTCACACATTTCCCTGTCTAGAACTCATTGAAGACTCCTTCACCAGCACTCATCTTGTTGATCAGAACTATCGTGGTCTTGCCCCTGTCAACACCAACCTCAGATTCAACCCACAAAATAGTGGCATAGTTTGCTGTAGTTGCATAGAGCCTGGCCACTTCGCCAACAATTGCTCGCGGAAAGGAGTTATCACCCCGATTTGCTTCAACCTCGGTACAACCCCCGCCAAGACGTTAGCACCAGGAAACAACCGAGGAGCACCCCAAGATGCCGGTCAAGACGGAGGAGCATCCCAATATGTGGTGAGTGGTCGTGTACTCGTGTCAACCATGTTACCCTCGAGGGACCACATGAAGCGCCATACATAGTACAAGATAAGTTCTTGGTTAATTCAGTACCTACAACATTTTTTTAAATCTAAAGCTTCACATTCGTTTGTGACGAGGATCTAATAATCCTTATTTTATCTTTTATCTATAATTCTTATTATAGGTGAATATGATGTCACATAGTCCCCAGAAGTACCCCTTATATTTATAAGGGAGAGGCCTACCAAGTGATTGTAAGATCTTCTACAATCACCCCCATAGTCGTAAGTCTTTCTACGACCACTACATGGTCGTAAGTCCTTCTACGACCACTACATAGTCGTAAGTCCTTCACGATCGCACACGGTCGTAAGTCCTTCTACGACCAAGTAAACCACGACCACCTTATAATCAAACCTACAGGCAAGTGGGTCCAATTGATTAAGGAATCCGAACGGTCTACACGCACTATTATTCCGCGTAGTAATGGTGCGTAAATACCCCATTACCTCTGGAAGATAATTGCCAGACGGCGTGAAGAAGCCAATGCGCCGGTAATTACTGCCATCATGCGCCCGTTACTGGATTAATTAGGCGCATTTTCCGCAGGACAAAATGGCTACTCCTTCACGACTATATAAGGGCATCAATAAGAGGAATGGAGGGAGGGACAGACAAGAAAAGATAGAGCGAGTCAAGGAGAAACACAAGTACTATTCTCTGTAATAGTCTTAGCTTCTTACTTGATCATCAAGAATACCATACACACACAGGATTAGGGTTATTATTATCTCTGGAGAAGGCCTGAACCTGTCTAAACATCCCGTGTCAACCACTCTGCGTGATTTCATCTTTAGGAGACCCCCCGAATCAAATAATCTTTACGTAAGATCGGTTCTAATACAATCGACGAGTTGGCGCCGACCGTGGGGATCTTCCGGTAATCTCTTGTCAACATACTCTTTTTTTCCAAATCTCATGCAATCATGGCAGGAGAATGGAATGAGGAGAACTGGTTTGACTTGGCAGATTACGCAGACGTCGACATGGATGCCGGTTTCGACTACGAGCCGAGTGATGCATCCGCTGATGGTGATGTTGCCTTCGGAGATCATTCTCCAGGAAACCATCCGATCAATGGAGTTGAGGAGGGATCCTTATCCCCCACAACGATACGTCCAACAGAGGAGCCAATTCCCTCAAAGGACAAGGGTCAATCCGACCAGAACTGCACCCAGGAGGACTCACAACACGACGAGAGTTTTTCCTCCTAGTGTTCAAGTCCCCTAAGGCGGTCCGACTGGTGAGACAAGTTCGGGAGCCACCATTCCAGACTCCACCAAGATCTAGTGATCCTCTCTCGTGGTAACTCCAGAGAGGGTGGATCAAGCATGCTTTTCCTCAAATTGACCGCCTCCGCAGATCTCATTTGCGAACGGAGATGCTTATAACCTGTAGTTCCCCACCGGAGGGGATTACTCCAAGTCGCTAGATGGTGTCTCTCGAGCACTCCTCAAGCGGGAGGCCTCGAGCGCAAGTGAGAATCATCAACGGAGGTCTTCGCCCTTCCTCAATCGTGGTCACCTCATGGAGGCCGAGATAAGAACACTCTCAAGATCACACATCGCCCCTCGTGGTAATGGCAAGGGCACCACCGTGTGACGACGTAACCAACACTTTGATGAACGCGAGGGAAATCTCGACATTCTCGCACTCCATCGAGAAGACCTCAAAGACCGATGAGGAGGATTTTGAGGTCATCCAAGAAAGAAAATTGCAGCCCGTAAGAACTCGCTGGGCGCATTCAACATCGCCGAGGAGGTACAAGAACTCCAGACATCAACGACTTGCTCGAGAATCCCAATCAAGAGCTTGCTCGAACGCAGTGGTACGATCTCTTTGTCAAGAGATTGCGCAAAGGCTTCAATCGTGATGACAAGATGGAAGTTCCTCGTCGACAACATTCGTGTAGTCGTAGTAATGCGATTCCTCACTACGACCAATCGAATATTTTTCACGAGGAATCGACACAAGTCGAATCGATCCCCTATTCGAGAAATACATTTCGATCGGCCGATGATCAAGAAGCCCCTGAGAGGTGATCATTCACCACTTCGCTAACGGGTGGAATACGAGGAGTATCCCCTCGAGAATCGAGACCTACTACGTGACAGTCACCGTTGTCGGGTATCGTCGAATACGATCACTGGTGATATTAACCCTTCTTTCTTACAAAGAATACGCCAAGAAGTGATTACCGGATGCCGCATTTTCGCCGACCTTCGAAAGCGCTTTGTCGCCACCTCATTTTCGACCAAAGAACATGGAGAAATTTGATGGATCTCAAAATCCCATCGAATTTCTTCAGATCTATACAAATTTGTCCGAGCAAAGCAGGAGGAGGAGAGCATGTAATGGCAAATTACCTTCCGATCGTGCTCGAAGGATCCGCCGATCGTGGTTATTAAACCAACCACTGAAGTCGATCTACTTGGCAACACTCGCGATCTTCTAAAGCGAATTTCAAGGCACATACAATACGAAAGGAAGACGACTTGCACCGATAAAATGTAACAACAACGAGACTTTGCATCAATTCATCAAACGCTTTAGTCAGTTCAGAACTCAATTCGTAAATTTCGACTCCTCCGGATCGTGGCTTTTAAGCAAGGAGTCGTAGTAGAAGGATAACAGAGGATATTGCTTTGAATCCTCCCAACATCGCTGTCGAAGCTCTTCGAGATGGCGATCGATATGCAACTCGCTTCTGAGGCAGTCGAGTGGAACAACACTATCGATCGAGAAACGTACACTCCTCGAGAGCCAGGTGAAGTTGGTAAGGACAAAAAAGCAAAAAAGTCCAAGAAGAAAATAAAGAGTCAAAAACCACAAACTAGTGGTTTCAAAGAGGTCTTGGCCGTGAAAGATAGAGAGCCCCAAACCACCAAGTCGTACCCTGATCAAGGCAAAGGTAAGCGCCCTGATCGTAGGAACGACAAACCAAGGTGGTGTCCTTTTCATAAAAAGGAAGGACATGACCTCCAAGAATCGCCGAAGTTTTCCAAAGAAAGCTCGAGGATTACTACAACGCAAGCACCACTCCCTACTCGAAAGGTGTAGGACATACGAGTGGCCAAAAGTCGCCGATGATGAGGAGATGCCATTCCAGATCCGCAACATACCGCTGAGCACATCTACGGAGGATCATCGACATACGACTCCAAACGACAACTTAAAGTCACGGACGAGAGGTAAATTCCATACATGCTCCTCTCACAATAATTTCATCAAGTGGTCGGAAGTTACCATCTCTTTGAGAAGGATGACTGCCCGATCACTACGAGTCGATCAGGTCGATATCCGATTGTGGTCGAACCCACCATCAACAACTGTCGGGTCAATCGAGTGTTGGTTGATGGTGGCAGTGCCTTGAACATACTATTTACTAATGCCCTGGACGAGATGCAAGTACCTGGGACAAAGGTAAGGCGCATGACGATACTCCTTTCATGGAATCGCATCGGGTCTTCGCCAAACCCATTGGCCAAGTTTCTCTTCCTTTAACATTTGGCTCACCAAGTAATTTCAGGACAGAGAAAGTCTCCTTTGATGTGGTCGATTTCGATACGGCATATAACGCTATACTCGGACGACCAACTTTGGCAAAATTCTTAATGGCTACTCATTATGGGTATCAATGTCTTAAGATGCCAGGTCCCAAAGGAGTGATCACAATTCAATGTGACAAAAGATGGCGATAGTCACGATCGTCGATCCTCGAGATGGTTGGTCAAATACCAACTCGAGATGAAAGTCAACCTTCGACTAGCAAGTCGGCTTCAAAGTCGCACTAAAGCCGAACGACCAAGTCAAAGAGGTTCCTCCGACGCAGAGGAGCCTCAAGACTGCTCAGATCGGGGAGACTTCCGACCCCAAATAGGAAGACGCCTCATTACCTTCCTCCGAGCTAACGCAGATGTCTTTATGCGGCAAGCATCCAACATGCCCGAGTCCTGTGGAGGTGATCGAGCATGTGCTAGCTTTACTACCGATAAAGTACCAGAAACAAAAATTACGTAGATTTGCCCCGATCGACGAGATGCTATTAAATCGTAATTGATAAGCTACTTAAAGCGTGCTTTATAAGAGAAGTCAACCACCCAGTGGTTGGCTAACCTCGTAATGGTCAAAAAGTCAAACGGCAAATGGCGATGTGCGCGAGACTTTATCGATCTTAATAAAGCTTGTCCAAAAGATGATTTCCTTTACCTCAGACGATCACTTGGTTGATTCTATCGCAGGATGTGAGATATTAAGTTTTTAGATGCATATTCGATACCACCAGATCAATATGTGTCTAAACGATGAAGAAAAGACCGCATTCATTACTCCATTTGGTACCTTTTGCTATGTCAAATGCCATTTGGTCTAAAGAATGCCGTGCTTCTTTTCAACGCCTAATGCAATCGACTTTTTCATCTCAATTAGGCCGAATCGGAAGCCTATGTTGATGATCTAGTCGTAAAAAGCATTAAGAGACTTAATCATATCACCGACCTACAAGAAACATTCGACAACCTCGTAAAGCACCGCTTAAAACTTAATCCAGAGAAGTGTGTGTTTGGAATTTCTTTAGAAAATTGCTGGATTCCTAGTATCCAACCAGAATCAAGCAAATCTGAAAAAATAAAGGCCATTCTCCGATGCGCCCTCCAAATGTAAAAAGGAAGTCGAAACTCACCGATGCATGGCGGCTTTAAGTCGTTTCATCGCACGACTAGGAGAAAAGGACTACCTTTCTTTAAACTTCTCGGGAGACATGAAGGTTTTGAGTGGTCGAACGAGGCAAACACCGCTTTGAGGATGTCAAGAGGTACCTTTCGAGTGCTCCTGCTCGTTTCTCCAAAGCCGTAAGAGACGCCTTAATTTACCTAGCCGCCACGCCACAGTGCAAAGAAGCAAGATCGGGTCGAGAACGTGAAAACGCATAACGACCGGTTTACTACGTCGGAAGTTTTACACGGGCCTAAGGAGCGCTACCTCGTGTCCAAAACTTCTATATGCCCTCCTCATGTCTTCGAGGAAATCTGCGGCATTATTTTCAGCGCACAAAATAGCCGTGCTGCGTTCGAGTTTTCTTTGGGAGCAATCCTCCATAATAAGGAAACAATGGACGATGGCAAAATGGTCACCGAACTTGGGAGTTCGACTCCATTTCGTGTCCGAACGCCATAAAATCCCAGATCTTGGCGACTTTGTCGCCGAATGGACAAATCTGAACTGCTCAGATCCCCAGACGATTCCCACGACCAATGGATGATGTACTTTGACGGTCACTTACTTTAAGTGGCTCGGGGTCGGGTGGTCCTGGTATCTACTAACGGAGAAACCTTAAAGTATGCCATACAATTAAACTTTCGTGCCACTAACAATGTGGCGAGTACGAAGGTTTGCTAGTCGGCATACGAGTGCGAAAAGCACTCTCAATTCGTCGACTACTCGTGAGAGGAGACTCTCAACTAGTCGTGAATCAAGTCGGAAAGAGTACAAGTGTTCTAACTCGACAATGTCTCGCACTTATCGGAGGTACGCAAGCTAGAAAAGTATTTTTAGGTTTCGAGGTACACCATCCCTCGAAGGATAATTTCCTGCACCAACTTGCTCGGATGGCTTCTTCCCGATCTACGGTACCAAAAGGAGTTTTCTTGAGCAACTCAAAGCCGCCTCGGTCGAAGAACCGTAGACACCTCCTATTGAGATGGCCTCATTAGACTACGAGGATACCGGATGACTCCCATCTACGAGTATCTTCGCAAGGGTTCCAGACCAAGATGATCTTGAGGCGCATCATTTATCCCGAAAAGTCAAAATGTATACTTTGGTCAAAGGAGTCCTCTATAAACGAGGAACCCAAGGGATACTCATGCGATGCATTCCGCAAAACGGGAATAACACTCCTTCACGATATACACAAAGGGCATCTCGTGGGACACATGCTTCCTCTGAACATTGGTTGGTAAAGCCTTCGACAAGGTTTTTATCGCCTACACTGCAGACGATGCTAAGGAGGTGGTTAAAAGTGTGTCCAAAGTACAATTTCATGGTAGATGACACACCAACCACTCAAGCATTACTGCATAATACCTCTTTCTTGGCCTTTTGCACTGGTCTTGATATCCTAGGACCATTTCCCAAAGCTCCGTGGAGGTTTCAATTCCTTTTGTGGCTATTGACACGCTCACAAATGGATTGAAGTCAACTCAGAATCGGGATAACAACTAAGCAAAGAAAAGGTTCATTATGAGATGCGAATTAGCCGATTTGGAGTTGCGAAGTCGGATAATTACACACAATGGTAAACATTCGCAAGTGCAAAATTTTAGAATTTTGCGACGAGTTGGGTACCAAGTTATGCTATGCTTCATTGCACATCCCCAAAGCAACGGGGCCGAACGTGCAAACGGCCAAATAATGCGAGGAATTAAAACCCAGTCTTCGACCACCTTGTTAAGCGCCGGGGCTTGGGTACAAGAATTACCTTCAGATATGGGCGGTTCAGACGACCACCAATGAGCAACAGAGAAACACTATTTTTCTAGTGTTCGAGTCGGCCATGCTTCCTCCGAGCTAAAATTGCGGTCGACACGAGTTGAAACCTTCAACAACTCGTATCAGAACAACTTCGAGCAGATGATATTAACCTACTCAAGAAAGGAGAAACCTAGCCTTAATCCGCTGGCGGCCTACCAACAAGCCTCGCAGATACTATGATCGAAGGTCCAACCTCGCACCTCTTGTCAGAGGTGAATTGGTATTGAGGCTCGCCAATCCAAGTCTAATTGGAATAAACTTTTCCCCAAATGGGAAGGTCCTTACACAAAGGGTCAAGTAACTCGGCTGTGGTCGGACGACTAGCGATGGAGGACTGACAGTTCTCTCAAACTCTTGGAACATCGACCGCCACGCAAATTCTATGTGTGACCAATTTCTCGTGCAATAAAAGTCCGTGTTCTTTCTACCTCTCTTGCCTTATTTTTGAGTAGTGCTTTTTAATCTTTCGACTATGATCCTAAAACACCCGCTTTTTCTTTACATCGGTCGAAAAGCTTAGTAACATCATCCAAATCGAAACCTCTCCTCTCTCGCATGTGGTTCTCGCCCACTAGAAGGAATTTCCTAGCATCGACTACACATTTTTGTCGCCAATACAAAGAGCTCGGTTCTATCCAAATAAATATTCTCAAAGCCAATTCTCTCAATCTTAGTTTATTTTTTCAGTAATTTCAAAAAATATTCTAAGTAGAGTGCACTTTCTTATATTTATTCGACCACCTTTGGTGTACTCGATTCGTTTTAACTGGTCGAAGGAAGAGACACACCTAGTCGAAGTCTTTCCTCTCTGCACGTGGTCCTGCCCACTAGAAGAAACTTCCTAGTGTCGCTCAGTCTCCTACTTTTTGCTACTGGAAAAGACTTATCGAGTCCACCAAAAAAGGGCGAATGAATTACTATAGTCCTCTAAGACGTTTGTTTGACTCAAGTTGCTGTTTTTGGTTCGATTAAACCAGTCGGAGATGATAACATCACCTAGTCGAATCCTTTCCTCTCTGCACGTGGTTCTGCCCACTAGAAGGAACTTCCTAGTGTCGAGTCGTTTCTACTCTTTCGACCAGTGCTTGACAACCGTAACAAAAACTATAAGTTAAATAAACCTCTCTTTGTTTTCAGAAACCCCATTTCAAACACTATTTACTTAGATTGTCTAAACAAGCTAAGCAAATAGTCGGGGGCTAGGATAAAGTTATTAATTTGACTTCAATTCTTAGTCTTTCATTCATTTATTATCTTTTGAGTTACTAACTACTCGACAAGATGATTTTCAGGAAACAAGATGGATCGTATATTACTCATCAACAGAAATTGTCTGCCTTACAAAGTAATTACAAGATTACTCAAGGGGAGAGCCTAGTTGCATTTCCTCCGCCACCTTTTTGCCAACCGATTGCATTTCCTCAATCGACGATTTGCCTCGATTCGTGAGCAATCGAACTCGGCTTCAATTGGTTGCACATTAAGGCGGGGTCTTGAGCTTTAAGTTTCGCCTAAAGCGAACTTACTCCGCTTCGATCGCCTCCCTTATTGATTCAAATTTTGATTAGCCTTCAGAGTGGTCACCATCTTGCAAGTTTCCGACTTGTTCCCCAATGGTACTTATGTGAGCACTACAAGATCTTCTCGAGGAGTTTTTCCTCGTAATGTAGCCGACTAAGCACATTGTTCAGAGTGTGATGTTGCCTTGAAGACTAGTCTTCATCGACTCCATCTCCGTTGGGTACAAGTCGAAGCCTCGCAAGTTTCTTGTTTTCACCACTTGTTCCAAAAGAATAAAACCGGTCAAACAAAAATAAACTTCTAGAGGAAGATAACACAAAGATAATTGTAGGTAAAAGCATTTCTTACCTACTAGTTGAGAATCCAGCTTGACCTCTTCTTGATGGGAAGCAACGGTTTCAAAGATGCTTTTTCTCCCATACTCGATGTCCTCTGATTCATCTTAGCAATGCGACGGACTCATTGTAGATCAAGGTCTTCTCTTGGATTTCACCTCGAGGCTTTCAATTCGCAAAGAATTTCTCAACAAGAAATTGGCATTAGAAAAGGGAAAATACTCGAAAAGGACAACAGGTAAAGAATTACTTACCTATTACTTGAGTTCTCAGACCCTCGAGTTCTTGATCCTTATCCTTGGTAATGCGAGAAAACTTCTGAATAACCAAAGCTTTTTCTTGAACTTCGGTCCGGAGCTTCCGCATCTCATTTTCTTTATCTCGAGAAGAAATGAGAGTTGGGTAAAGGTTAAAGCTCAAAAGCGGTCTTAAGTTCAAGACTTATCGTTTATTTTTTCCCGCAATCTTCTAGATGCAGACTGACTCTCAAGTCTATCCGAGAGAACTATTACTTCCTCCCTTAGCTTTCTCGACTCCTCTTTTTCATAGTCGAGTGAGTCAGCTAAGGTCTTCGTGTCACTGTTCAACCTACAAAGAACAGAAACGGAGATAAACATCAGCCGATTGGTTGTAAGTACTTCTACAACTACCGATCTAGTCGTAAGTTTTTCTACAACTATGTCATGGTCGTAAGTCTTTCTACGACCACCAACCGGTCGTAAGTAATCAAAATCTCTTTACGACCAAAGATTTTGTCATGAGTTTTTCCATGACTATTCTCGTAAAACACTATACGAGTAGTTAAGTCGAAAACAACTATGAATAATAGTGACTTACCATCTCTCCGCTCCGCATGCAGTATTTCTTTTTCTGTCTTAGCTATAAAAGTTGTCGATGGTACTCACCGACAACGGCAATTTGCTCCGAGCTTCTACGCAAAAAGAAAACAGTGAGAAGTGAAGGAAAGCTACATATATAAGTATTCTAAAAATACTTACATTCATAGTCCACCTAGCAAAGATCGAATATACAAAATCCGGGTTCAGTACTTATCTATCCTCGCGACTTTGTCCCACCACACCTTCTCGAGGCGCCATTATCGAAGGTATTCTCCTGCTGGGAATATCTTTGGGATGGGGACTCGGTCACGAGATATGAAAGGTAAGACCCTATGACGGAGGCAGCCCAAAGAAGTCACCACGTGGTTGAAATATTCTTCTTCCGGTTATGTAACTTTCTTTGGGTAGGGAAGGAACGCCTCCTACGATTTCCTTCCCGAACGGTGCACAAGTCGGTCAACACCTTGACCGAGAGGCTTCCATTACCGCCTCGTTGTTTCTACGACTCGTAGTCGAATGCCACTTCACAGATGAATACCGCTACTTCAAGGGTCGAGCTACAACTTCAGCAGATGTAGGAATCACTCGAGTCTCAACTTCATCGCCACTGGGCCAAGGGTGATGCTTCACCATCTCCATTGATACCTCTCCAATAACTCAAGGGGTGGCAATGGGCTTCTCAACTAAGCATTCCCTGGGTCAAGGAGTCGATCAAATAAAGAAAAGCAAATCAAAGTTGTGAAAAATAAAAGGTAAATGTTGTTCTTACACTTTAGTACATTTCACATACCGCACTCGGTCTTAACCAGAATTTTGGAGCAATCCTCCCAACGGAGGACCTCTTCTTCTCCACGACCACGCCCCGTCGAGGTTCAACGATTATTCGGCTACGACCACGCCCTGTCAGAGTTTGAACAGAACCGAGCTCTGGTTTCTCGATTTCTAGATGGCCGAGATCGCCTCGACCATTCCAAGAGCAAGACCGCCTCACCGCAGTTGTGCCAGCAAAGATCGCCCTTCATAAGAGACATAAAATCTTTTCGTTCTCCTTTTCTAGTTGCTTAACAAAACTAGGAGTGGCAACAACTCGCGAAAGATTCCTTGTTATAATAGAAGGGTACCTTAGCCTTGCGAGGTTTGCGCTTAAGAGATTCAAACCGCCTCAACCTCCTCGGCTCGATAGTCTGCGCCTCGGCCAGATATAGCTATAGCCGCGAAGGCTTTGTAGATGGTCCGGTCGAAGACGAGCTCGAGCTTGCTCCTCCCTTGCTCGCAGATTTTACAAGTCGACGCCTTTTAGAGGGAGGAGCGAGCCTTGTCTTTCGACAACCTCGGCATTAATAATCATCAAGACGACTTCTTCGTCCGTCCCGACGATTTTCCATGCCTACTTTACGTAAAGCAAAACGTAAAAAGAAGAATCACTAATCATCGAAGTTTTTCACGACCGGTGCCAAGTCGTAAGTTTTTCACGACACTTTCTTGATCGTAAGATATTCTACGATCACCATTAGTCGTAAGTATCTTCTACGACTATAAAGTCCTAAAGAAAGAATCAACTTTTGATTACCTTTAGGCGCCTATCTTTCATCTCATGACAAAGCCGCAATAATTTGAGGAACCGCCACTGCTAGGCGGAGACTTCACATGATGAGTCTCACTCTAGAGTCAACCTCACTGTGAAAGATCCCGTAAACAGATAAGAATATTAGACAATGTTGAGAAGGACCAAACCGAGAGCTAAGTCGACAGCCACTTACCCTCGTCGTAGTCTCCGTTGTCTCTCTCCCGAGTATCTCCACATAGGAGATGCTCGCTTCTTCAAGGACTAATTCGCGGTGATGAAATCCTTCACTATATGCCATCCGTCACTTCTTCTTCCTTCAAGTCCTTAATGGCTTGAATATAAGGGCTAATCCTACCGATAACTTCGTGGAGTTGAATCCCACGAAGATTTCTTTTCGCAGCCTTTCCCGCTAAAGAAAGACTGCCTTCAGAGGTGACCTTCCAATAAAACCACCTCTTCCTCGGCCCGCCACGAAGACCGGTGAAACTCAATATACTCCTTCGACTTCGAGTCGTGGAGCTTGCATCATGAGCTTCCGGCGATTCCGGTTTGTCGAGCCACCCATAATAATATTGGAACACTCGAGATCCGCCGGAATCCCCAGATATCGCCGACATGTACACGAACACACTTAACATGGTAATGGAATTGGGACCTAAGTTCACCAATTCCACCCCAAAGTGCTCGAGTACCATCAGAAGAAAGGGGTGAGCAGCAATGAAGGTCGCACTCACAATACGCTTGAAAGACGGATTTGCCCATTTTCCCCGATGGCCATCTCGCTCGATAACCGAATCCACTTTACCGAGCCTTCTCGAATCTTCCTGATCGACCAAGATTTTGATCTTAGCCGCATCCATCTCCGATTCTTCCCATTCGTAAACTCTCTTGGCCATTTCGCCGTAGCAAGAAGTTTTTGATTGGGTTGGCGCGAGAAGATGAAACCTAGCCGAGGACTGAGAAAGCAAGAGCTCAAGAACAATGAGTGATTTGAGGAAAAGGTAAAACCCAAGTCTACCTCCCGTAAGTTTTATAATCAAGACGACCGCCGCCGCTCGAAACCGCCTCGCCTATAGGTCTGTGGGAGTTGGTTGCACCGCCGAACCGCTTCATCTGACAAGTCCGTGAAGAACCGCTGCAATTCCCCGATGGTCCGCTCGAGAAAAATTAGGTGCGATTGTCACCCCTGCTTAAATTACTTTCTTGACCAAGTCTTTCTCGGTTGAAGGAAGTATCAATCGAAGGGTTTTTCTCCGATTCTACTACTACCACCACCAGACGGTCGAGGGGTTTTTACGATTTTTTGATAGTCGTAAGCAACCTTTCCACCAAGCAAATTCTGGTCAAAATAGCATTCAAATGTCAAGAGTTTTTCCTTCACCATAGTTCTACGACATTTTCATAGTAGTAAGTCCATTTACTTAATCCTTCACCAAGTAAGTTACTTTCACTTGGAGTGGGGGCTAGATGACGAGGATCTAATAATCCTCATTTTATCTTTTATCTATAATTTTATTATAGATGAATATGATGTCACATAGTCCCCGTATACCCCTTATATTTATAAGGAGAGGCCTACCAAGTGATTGTAAGATCTTCTACAATCACCCCCATAGTCGTAAGTCTTACTACGACTATGTCATGGTCGTAAGTCTTTCTACGACCACTACATGGTCGTAAGTCCTTCTACGACCACTACATAGTCGTAAGTCCTTCACGATCGCCACCGGTCGTAAGTCCTTCTACGACCAAGTAAACCACGACCACCTTATAATCAAACCTACAGCAAGTGGGTCCAATTGATTAAGGAATCAACAGCCTACACGCACTATTATTCCGCGTAGTAATGGTGCGTGAATACCCCATTACCTCCGAAGATAATTGCCGACGGCGTGAAGAAGCCAATGCACTGTAATTATCGCCATCATGCGCCAAGCATCGGATTAATTAGGCGCATCTTCCGCAGGACAAAACGGCTACTCCTTCACGACTATATAAGGGCATCAATCAGAGGAATGGAGGGAGGGACAGACAAGAAAAGATAGAGCGAGTCAAGGAGAAACACAAGTACTATTCTCTGTAATAGTCTTAGCTTCTTACTTGATCATCAAGAATACCATACACACATGTGATTAGGTTATTATTCTCTCCGAGAAGGCCCGAACTCGCCTAAACATCCCGTGTCAACCACTCAAGTGATTTCATCTTTAGGAGACCCCCCGAATCAAATAATCTTTACGTAAGATCGGTTCTAATACACCGACAGTTTGTTTCTAGGATTTTTGCAAGCAAGAAATTTTTTGAAAACTATGCCCCATAAGCACACCCTGTTAGTCCAGTCACCTACAGCAGAGTTAATGTAACATCCCAATTTTTCGAGTTTCAAAATCTTTTTGAGTAGTTTAATCCTTTGGAAAATTCACTAATCTTCTCAAATGGACTTTCAAATATCAAAACAATTTAATGTGACTAAACTGAACATCAATTAATTCCAAAACTATTTTATTTGAGTTCTTTGTGGTTGGAAATATTTTCCAGATTTTCTAAAAAAATTTGAGTTCATTTGTTAATTTGAGTTTGCTATTTGGATTTATTGGTATTTATAAAATGCAAAACATAATTAAAATCTCATAAAGTCTTTCGGGCCGAAACCCATTTCCTTAGCCCATTCCCTGTTCTTTCTGGCCCAAATTGTATCCAGCCCATCTTCTCTCTCTCTCTCACACAGAGATGGTCCCACTTGCTACCACTTACGTGTCAGTGCGACGCGGTTATGCTCAAAGAACTGTCACCGACGGTGGGTCCCGCTTAGTGATATTGTTCTTCATCTCTAAATCGGTTGAGAATCGAACTCCTCCGCTAGTGGGCCTTCCATGGCGTGGGTGCTCCAGACTCTCCCACACCACAGATAAAGGAGGGAAGCCCTTGCCCTCCGCATCCTAGCTGCTCCACACCGAGCCAAAACCCTAACCCTAGCCACCGTAATTGCCAAAGAAGCAAAGCCACCACCGCAAACTTCAACGAGGTCTTCCTCCGCTGTTGGTGCACCCCAAGCTTCATAGATGCCACTGTTGGAATTGCCAGGAGAAGATCTACATCGCCGTCACCTTCACGTCACCTAAACTCAATTTCTATCAAGCCCAAAACCTAGACGCCGCTCGACCTCCGTCGGCCAACTCACAACCCTCACCTTGTGAGTACTTTGTTGAGTTCGTTAGAGCACCAACTACCCGCTGCGTAGGCCGCAATCATCGGCAAGCATCGGGACCCGAGCGCCACCCACCTTGCTGTCGTCCATGTCACCCCTATGCTTGTGTGGTAGTCTAGTCAACGCCATGTGTCGTCGAGTCAGCAGCCGCGTCAGCTCCCGTGTGGCAAAACCGTGCTCAACCCCTAAAACAAAACCTAGATGGATTTAGTTCACCACGAGCCTAGTCACTGTCATGTGGATCCCACATGTCAGTTCTGCTATGTTGTAGACCCATGAGCCATATACTCATGAACTAGATCCATGGACTTGGTCCATAGACCAGAGGTCCCACCTGCCAGCCACTGTTTTTGATTTTCTAAATTTTCTTTTAATTATGAAATTATGGCTGACATCAGGATGCCACAATAATTCAAAATTTCCTTTAGAAAGAAAATTAGGGAAATTTGAAATAGTAATTTCTTTATCTTTTTATTAGGTTTAGATATTCCAAAAGCTCGTTCTCCCTCATACGAACTCCGATTGAACCCATTCAAATTTCTAAATTCAAGGTATACCTTCTTGATATTTTTATTTAATTTTTGGAGTTTATTTATCTCTCTATTTTGTATTTAATTGGTTATTTGCTTTCATTTGCGAGTAGACCTTGATACTTCGGGAGCTTTTGAGGAAGAAGGAGTTGATCAAGCTCAAGACCAATACCAAGATTTGTTGCAAGGCAAGTTACCTTTGACCATGTTGAATCTAGTTTTCCAAAATTACCTTGATTCAAAGTATTGTATTTACTTTAAGTATTTATTTAAATATTTTAGGATTAGCTATACACCATTTGATTATATCTACTTTACCTATTGTATTATCATGATGTTTTGTCACCCTAGCTTGGTTAATTATTAGTTGATAATATCATAGCACCAACGTGGGTTGGTTAGTTATGAATAGTTTACTTTGTCATGAAACGAGTCATTTATATCATTTGAGTTGCAAATATAAACTTGACTACGTGATTATGGAACTTGTGTAAAACTGTATGTAGTATGTTGTTACTTGTTGATGACATGTGTTGTACTTAACCAACGGGGTGGAAAAAGATTTAGACCGAGGTGAGTGGATGGAACTGTGTGGTATGGTGGAATTATGGATTGGAAAAGAATATGAAATCGTGGTAATGTAGTTAAAAGTTGGCATACCCTCCTTGGTCAATTAAAGACTTAACTTTGTTCACCATTGAACTGAGCCACAATTGTATGACCACATGCCTGGTATGAGATGGGCCTAACTTAGTAAGCTATGGAGTCTTGATGTTGATTACTTAGGAAGATAGTTTAAGTAGTGTGCTAGGGAGGAGGTGTGTTTCTGTTTGTATGGAGATTCTCATTTATGAGCGGTTCACTGCCTTCAGGTCCAATGGTGTACGACAAGCTAACCACCAGTGTTAGGGTTGGTGCCAGGAAGCACAATGTAACATCCCAACTTTTGAGCCTTTTTAAAAATCCTTTAATTAGTTGTTAGTTGAAAATCTCACCATTTGCAATTTGATTGAATTTATATTAAAAGCTTAATATGGACTTTAAGGACAAAATGATTTAATGTGCTTAATTCCAATATCAACAATGGCCAAACTTATTTTAACTGGATTCTATATGCTTGGATATATTTTCTAGAAATTTCTGGAATTTTTCTAAAGTCATTTGCTAATTTCTATTTGCTATTTGCATTTTCTAGTTTTATTAAAAAGAGAAATCCATTTTAAATCCTTTGGAACAGTGTTGGGCCGAAACCCAACACTATTCCCATTTCCCGGAGCCCAGCCCGCCTAGCCCCTCCCGATGCACGCACGCCGCGTGGCTTCTCCCGCTGATCGGACGCACCCTCGCCCGCATCTCTCCTCACCGTTGGATCACCATCGCACGCTCACTCCCGCCCACGCCTCGCCTCCTTCCGCTGACCGGTGGACCCCGCCGCTTCGCCACGTCACCTTCGTCTTCGTCACGGACTCTTCCCCGCGCCCGACTTCCGGATCTTCCGCGCCCGCCGCCGTTTCCTCTGCGGATTCGGCCTCGCCCCGGCTATTTAAGACCCAAGCCCCGCACCCAAAGCTTCGCCCATCCTCCCTCCTCCAAAACCCTAAGTTCTTGACTCCGGAATCGGACTCTCCGCGCTGCAATTGCCGAAGAGCCGCCAACGGCCGAAGCTCCTCCGCCGTCGCACTTCGCCTCATCCCGAGCCTCGCCGGTCACGCCGCCACTGTCGCCGGGTGTGCTATAGCCGTAGCTACTCGTCGCCGCCGTTTTCGCCAGAGCGCCCATCGCCATTGCCACGCCGTCCGACAACGCGAGCTCGTCACCGCCGCCGCCTCCTTCGCCGCTGCCGGTGAGCCCTTGCCTCTCAAGCCCCGCTGCCACCTCCCGGAGCTCTGCCGTGACCCCGACATTTCATTTTTGTCCTCCGCCGCCGTCGACTCGCCGCGATCACTGGCAAGCCCTTGGTCCCCGTGCGCCGCCCCTCGGTCGTGCGTCGTCAGCAGCCACGCCAGCGCCCCGTCACCCTCTCGCGCTTGCGTGTCACCTGCGTGGCCGCCACATCAGCGCCGCGTGGCTCAGTCCACCGCACCAGACCTCCCGTGGCTCGGTGAACCCAATTCACCGTGAGCCCAGAGACTAACAGGTGGGGCCCACCTGTCAGTACGGTTTTTATTTATTTTCTTTTCCCGGCTGACGCAAGCATTGCGCAATAATCCGATTTTCTGTTATAAAAATAATTAGGGAAAATCGTTTAAATCTAAATTAGGGTTTTAATTGATTTTCAAAACTTCCAAAGCCCATATGTTTTGCATCCGACCTCCGATTGAGCCCATTCAAATTTGTAAATTCATATAAAATCAAGATCTATTTAATGGTGAATTTTATTTGATTTTTCGAGTTTGTTTTGCCTCTGTTATTTATTTATTTTTATTTCTTTTGTATCGTTTGCGAGTAGACGTCGATACTTCGAGAAATTTTGGAGAAGAAGGAGCACCTCAAGATCAAGACCAGTACCTAGATCTATTCCAAGGCAAGTTATACCTTTGATCATGTTGCACCCCGTTTTCAAATTATCTTGTTTCAAATTACTGCATTCTAATTTAAATATTTATTTAGATACTTTTGGGTTTAGTTATTAATCCAAATTGTTATGCCACCTTGCCAATCTGTATGTCATATTCTTTTTTACCCTATGATGGTTCATTATTAGTTGGTATTATCATAGCACCAACATGGGTTGGTTAGATACGAGTAGATTGCTTAGCCATGCCACGAGTCATCATTTCATGTGAGTTGCAATTATAAACTTGACTAAGTGATTATGGAACTGTGTGAAGAAACTGTGTGTGTTGTGTGCTGTTACTCGTGATGGCATGTGTTGCACTTAATCAACAGGGTGGGAAAAGATTTAGACTGATGCAAGTGGTGGATCTGT
Organism: Hsuehochloa calcarea; assembly: GCA_036346395.1. Classification (NCBI taxonomy): domain Eukaryota; kingdom Viridiplantae; phylum Streptophyta; class Magnoliopsida; order Poales; family Poaceae; genus Hsuehochloa; species Hsuehochloa calcarea. The sequence continues at coordinate 793,155 of JAYEVG010000073.1, forward strand.
GTGAATGGTAGAGCTGTGTGCTTTAAACTTTGTGATTTGGGTTAAAACTGGAAGTCTTGCCTTGGTCAAATAAGGACTTAACTTTGTGCACCATTGAATCGAGCCTTCATCACGCACCACATGCCTAGTATGGGCTGGGCCTAACTTAGTAAGTTATGGAGTCTTGACATTGACAACTCAGGTTGTATTTTAAGCTGTGTGATGGGCTGGAGGTGTGATATGTCACATCGCGGACGGTTCATTGCATCCTTGTCCAACGATGTGTGTCGAACCAAACGCTGTGTGTATCGGTTGGCCGGCAGGAAAGCACATCGGGACTGTCAATGCTTGAGATGAAGTTTCTGAAAGGTTTTGTTGTGATCAACTCTGATCCGGTTGGTTACATCTTGTGAGTAAAGTGTACAACCTCTGCAGAGTGTTTAAACCAATCTATTCGAATAGCCGCGTCCACGGTCATGGACATGCTCGGGAATTTCACACGAGGCGTAGATTTTCATGAAACAATTGGGAAGGGTCAGCTGTGTGAGAGAACTTGTACAGCTGTGTGAATAACTTGTTTAGATTGTGTGTCCTTTGTGAAACCAATTGTCAAATTAATATTCTTTAATTGTTTTCAATTATGTTTCAATCTATTATTTGTATTCAATTGCAAATGTTGCATTTCCGCAAAATAACCACAGAAGCCATTTCTTTGGAATAAGCCATCATGTATAAATGCATTCTGTGGTATGACTTAAGAGTACGGTGTGTACTCACTCTTGCTAAACAAATCAACAGAAGTGGAGGAGTCGTCGCCTGCTTTTGAAGAAGAGTTCTACGAAGGTTGATCGTTAGGGTCTTGATCCCAGTCAGTTGCCTGTGGTAAATTGATGGGAGCCCACTAGAGTTTACTTCGTTTCCGCTGCAGTTTATTCTTTATTGTCAGCCTTGCATGGCTTAATAAATGTAAAACTCGACCGTAAGGTCCCAACAGTTATTTGTTATTCAAAGTACTCGTTTATTCTTATATTCGTTGTATGGATGTGATATTTCATCGATGTTGACACTGTGTGCACTAGCGTGATACTGGACTAGTGCAGAATACACAGAGGGTCCAGATTTGCATATTTGGGTCCCGACACACAACGAGAGTGACAATTGTTGAGACGAAGTTTCGGAAATATTTTGTTATGATTGGTGCTACCTACACTGTTTATATCGTGTGGGTAAAGTGTACTACCTTTGCAGAGTGTTAATCAATCTATTCGAATAGCCGGGTCCACAGTCATGGACATGCTCAGGGATTTCTCATGAGGGGTAGATTTTCATAAAAACAATTGGGAAGAGACATCTGTGTGGGATAACTTATGCAATTGTGTGAAAGAAATTGATTAGGAGATGTAAGCTTTGTGAAAAATAATTGTTAAACTATTATTGTTTATTTATTTTGAATTACATTTTAATCTATTATTTGTATTCAATTGCAAAAATTACTTTATTGCAAAACAACCACAGAAGCAGTTTCCTTTAGAATAAGCCATTATATATAATTTTATTCTGTGGTTCAACTTGTTGAGTACTCGGAGTAATCATTATTGCTGCAATCATTGAGCTGAAGTGGAGGAATCGTCACCTGCATTCGAGGAGGAGCTTTATGAGGATGGTGATCGTTAGGTCTTGATCCCAGTCGGTTGCTAGTGGCGAGTTGACTGGTTTTCGTTGGAGTTGCTTTTCGTTCTGCTGTCGTTTCTTTATTTAGTGTCAGCCCTATATGGCTTAATAATTGTAAATTCGACCATAAGGTCACAACTGCTATTTATTTAATCAAATTAGTCATTTATTCTTATATTCATCTTGTGTGGAATGATATTAATCTATGTTGATACTGCGTGCACTAGCGTGATCCTGGACTAGTGCAGTATACACAGAGAGTTCAGATTTGCATATTTGGGTCCCTAAAGTGGGATGTTTGGAGTTAAGTTGCTCTAAGATGGAGTTGAATTTCTTGTCAACCTTATTATCTTGGATACGTAGGCCTTAGACGTTACAGCTTGGTATGAATTACTTGTCCAAGCATAAAACTATCATAGACTATGGTCGAGAGCCATAATAGTAGAGTCCAAATGAAGAAAAATATAAGTTTCTAGCCACCTTGATACGCGATGGACACTAAGTGATCAACAATCTGAAGATCATAGCATTGGAAGATGTGCTAGTTGTTAGGGAGTATCCGGACGTCTTTCTAGAGGATTTATTAGGATGCTACCAGACCGAGATATCGAGTTTGTCATCATCTTAGTGCCCGGCACAACCCCGATCTCTAAGAGGCCATATCCGACGCCAACCGATGAGTTAGCAGAAATGAAGAAGAAGATTGGAGAATTCCTAGATAAAGGTTTGGATTAATTCCTTACTTACCGCTGAAAGTTGGCTGTGTTCCTAAAATACCATCGAAACTCGCTCCTCCCTTCACGCCATCGGATCTTAACTTTCATCCCATTTTGTCACTCGCGTAGCATCGTTACATCAGTCGCCAGTTAACCTTTGAAAAATGTAAAAAAAATAACCATCTTACCCTTCTTTCTTCTCTTCCTCCTCCTCACTCTTCCTTTTCCTCTCCATGCCCCGACCCCCCTGCCTACACCGCCACCCGCCTCCCGCACACCATGCCTTCCTCCGCTTCCGCCTCCCTTCGCGCCACGCTGCCCCTCCGCTCTGCTCCTCCAGACGCTCCTCCGCCTCCCGCCTCCCTCCGTGTGCCGCCCTTCCACTCCCACTCCTTGTGCGCTACCCTCCGCACCGCCCCAACCTCCGCGCCCGCGAGCCCGCCTCCACGTGTCGCCTCCTTTCCTGTCGTGCCACCCTAACCTCCACGCACCTCCACTCCCGCTCCCCTCTGTGTATTTCCTCTCCACGCCCTCTCCCTGCACCATTGAGCTCCCATTACCCTGCCATGGGCGTCACCTATGCCAGCCTCACTCGCGCCTCCTCAGGCAAGTCGCCCCACTTGAGTCGTAAAGCCATCGGAGGTCACTGCTCGTGAGTTTCTCTTCTCCACGGACGCCGCCCTTCCCCATCCGTTCTGGCCTCCATAGTCCTCCCCGTCCACACATGTTGCCGCCTGCGGAACATACTATGCTTCCGTACTCTTCGTTGTTATTTGACAGGAGCACTGCCGTTGTCCACGGCCTAACCTTACCTCCTCTGCTGTGCATCGAGGAAGACAAGGCATTGTGCCTCGAGTTCACTTCTGTTTGCACACCATCAAAGCCAAGCCGCAACACCAAACCCGACCGAGTCCATGAGCAAGAAGGGTAAATAAGTCTTTTCGCACACAATTTGACAGTAAACTAATGGTTGACTGACAGGAGTGGAAAAACAGGATGAATATTGATATGCCATGACAATGAAGGGAAGAGTAGTTTTGCGATTGCGTTTTAGGGACCCGGCCAACTTACTATGGCAAATAAGGAATTAATCCTAAAGGTTTTGTGAGACATAGTTCATCGCCATTGGGAGCCCTTGTTTTGTTTGTCAGAAAGAAAGATAGAAGTATGAGGATGTGTACAGACTACCATTCCCTTAATGAGGTGTTAAGAACAAATACCCACTTCGTTGGATATATGAACTTTTTGATCAGATGAAGGGAGCCGATGTGTTCTCGAAGATTGATATGTTCTCAAGATACCACCAATTGAAGATTCACTCAGAGGACATACCGAAGACCGCTTTCTCTTCGCGGTATGGACATTATGAGTTCATGGTCATGTCATTTGGATTGACCAGTGCGTATTTCATGAATACGCTAGTGGTATGCTAAATTCAGTAAGTGTGAGTTTTGGAAGAAGGATATTGATTTCCTTAGACATGTGATGACCTTAGAAGAAGTAGCTGTTGATCCAAGCAAGGTCAAAGCGGTTCTACATTGGGAGCAGACTAAATCAATGACCCAGATCCATAGTTTTCTCAGAATGGCAGGATACTATCTTCATTTCATCGAATGATTTTCTACCATAGCTGCACCTCACGCAATTGTTTGAAAAGGAGAAAAATTCACTTGGACCCCTTGCATAGAAGAGTTTTCGTGAATTGAACAAGTGCTTGACATCAACGCTACCATAGTGCCAGATATATGGAAAGGTTTTAATATTTATTGTGATGCTTTGCATCAAGTACTAGGTTGCATCCTGATGCAAGAAGGAAAAGTTGTTGCATATGCTTCCAGATAACTAAGACCCCACGGAGAGAACTACCCCACTCATGGTGTGGAGTTAGCTATCGTAGTGCATGCATTGAAGATATAACATCATTACCTTACCAGTAACCACTATGAAATTTACACGAATCATAAGAGTTTGAAGTATATTGTCACCTAGTCTAATCTTAACACGAGACAAATAAGATGGAGTTAATAAAGGACTACGATCTCGGAATCCACTATCACCCCTAGTAAGGCTAATGTAGTGGTAGACGCTTTGAGTTGCAAGAGCTAGTGCAACATCGTGATGATTAAGGAAAGTTGCACATAGCTTCACGAGTTCTAGAAGCTGAAGCTAGAGTTCGTTCCTGAAAGGTTCTTAGCCAACATGGAGGTGAAACCCACGCTGGAAGAATAGATTCGAGAAGCTCAAAAGTATGGGCCTGAAATCAGGTGTATCAAGATCAAGATGGAGAAAGGAAAGTACAAGAATTTCACCAAAGATGATCATGACATGCTTTGGATTAATGGTTGCATCTGTGTGCCTGATCATAAGGATTTAAAGCAGCTGATATTGAAGGAGGCCCATGATTCGAAGTATTCCAACCACGCCGGGAGTACCAAGATGTACCAGGATCTTATGGATAGATCTTATGTGATGTGTGTCAAAGGGTGATGGTAGAAACTTCATAGGCCGGTAGGTCTATTGCAACCCCTAAAGATTCCAGGGTGGAAATAGGAAGAGATCGGTGTGGATTTTATCACCGTTTTACATAGAACTCAGTTCGGTTACGATTCCATATGGGTAGTGGTGGATCGCTAGACGAAGGAAGCTCATTTCATACAAGTGAGCCTTGGAGATTGAAAATTTATATGAACATTGGAGATTGAAAATTTAGCTTGGTGTTTTATGCTAGAACCTTGAGGGCTAATGATGTTGTGTAGAAATAGTGGAACAAAGTGGATCCAAATAGTGCGATGATCATTGATAGAATCCTTTGGGTGTAGTAAATGAGTGTGTGTGTGCTGTGAATTTTAAGTTGATTATTCTTAAAGGATTGAGGTGATGTGATCGTGGGTGAAATCTATATTGAAGTACGTTGGGGATTATTTATCAAAGTGATTCATTTGGTAGAGGAGTTGGCTAGAGCATGTTATTGTGGATTAGTAGAATCTCTCTACAAGTGTGTGGTTGTTGCTTTTGGGTTGAGCAACGCTTTGAGGTTGTCGGCTAAGAGGAAGGAGCAGTGTGGTAATTTGGAATCCCATGATTTAAATAAAAGTTTATTCCTAAAATAAGGATTAAGGAAAAATAATCTTTTCTTGGGTAGTAGAATGCTCTCTTGATTCTTGCTCGAGCTGCGTGTTATGACAGGTGTCATTTGCAATTTGATTTGGCTTAATGTTGGTATGCGTGGTTCTTTCCAGTTCAGAAAGAATAAAAGAAATATTTGATTTGGGCATTCGAGTGATTTCTCCTTTGGCTTTTGTGGTGTTCATTTGCAAACTGCATAATTAGAAAGTGGAATGGTTTTTTTGTGATGAATTTTGGATTTTGGATTTGACCCTTTTGTTGGGGAGTTGGCATGACGTGGTTGCGATGAGAATCTTTTACTTTCAGTTGACTCTTTTTTATAGTAGAGTTTGCTCAAAGAGAATTCTGTTGTGTGTCCCCCGTTAAAGGAGGCGATCCTTGTTTCGGTGAAGAGTTCGATTGAGAGTTGGAACAAGAGTCCCGTATGACGTATGCAGGATTTATGGTTTGGTACCGAAGGGAAGGTTGACCCAAGGTACATGGATTTGATTTTAGAGGTTGGCGTATCGCCAGGACTGTCTCGAGTCCATACGCGGAGTACGTAACGTCTTGTATGTCTAGTGCTGAGTGAGTACGTGAGAGGTCCAAAGCTTGAGTTTTCGATAGAACCGTTGGTCAACTAGTAAGACCTTACATTTGTGTGCTGTCTGTTGAGAGAACCTGTAAAGGTCGAAACGAAGACGTTGGCGTACGTGATGGTCTGAGTGTGTTAAGACTTGGGACTTGGAAACCGTGATGCGCAAGCTTTAACCAAAGTTGTTCATGTCTGCACGTGTTTATCATTGTTACATTCCAGTCGCAGTTTTTTTTCGAGTAGATCGGTGTGTAGATTCGAGGTAGAATCCTGTTAAGGGGGTAGAATGTAATACTCCGATTTATTATAAGAAAGAAAGCTCTCAAAAGAGAAATTAGATATAAGAAAAATAGGGTTTCTGGCTTTTCAACAACGGGCCTCGGGTCTTGGCCCAGGAGGCCTATGAGGGGCCGACCACGTATAAAAGGAGGGGAAAAACCCTAGTAGCAACTGTAGCTACAGTGCACGCCACCGCTGTAGCATGGTACTGTAGCAGCCCCCTCTATGTTGTTCTACCAAGATGAGGAGAGGAAGGAAGAAGAAGAAAGGAAGAGGAAGGAAGGGGAGGAAGGAAGAGGAGAGGAATGGTGCGTTCACGCAGCGAGACATCGATCTCTAGTGGTTCGACAAGGGTAAACTCGATTCCCGATCGCTTGGTAGATTAATCGATTTATTTTGGTGTTGCCAGTCGTAGATCGGTTTGGAACAGCAATGTTGGTCATCATTTTTGGGTAGGTTGTGTGTGTTTTTTAGACTGGTCGTCTCCTAGAGAGTTGTATT